>JAJOOS010009147.1:0-20162 GCA_029582725.1 Solanum chiquidenum
TATCTCAGTTATAGTATATGGGTATTCCCCATCTTTTCATTTACTTATGATTTAGCTTCCGCATCAGTTTATTATCTTTAGTATGCTCATGATCATGCTAGCAGGGTTAGCTTGGGATCACTTGTGGTCCTAGGTCCCGTGTCCGCGTCTCGAGGGTAGTCTCGGGGTGTGACAATACTAGTACTTCTTGGTTTGGAACCTAGTTCCTCTCTTTAACTTTAAAACACTATGAGGTACTCCCTTAAGCACATCTTAGTTCATTATTAGGTTGAACCCTATAAGATACTTCTTTAAGTATGTCTAAGTTCATCATTAACATGGACCCTATGAGATACCACCTTAAGCATGTCTAAGTCCATTTATACTCTTGAACACTATGAGGTGCTTCTTAAGTAAGTCATAGTTCATTTATGCTTTTGAACACTATGAGATACTTCTTCAAGCATCCCTTAGTTCATTGGATATGGAGATTGCTACTAGAAACCTTAACTCAACTATGTGAAGTCTTCCATCTCATGAGACCTAACTTTGGGAAAACCCACACTCTACTACGTAAGAGTTCCCCATTTAACTTGGATAGTCCTCACATCAACTAGGTGTGGTTCTCCTTTTAACTTGGAGTCCGGACCCTCTCTTGTGTGACACTCCATCTCATTGTCAATATCCACTTGACGCCAAGCATACACCCCAAGATTTATACTATTAAGCCTTGCTTAATATTCATGTCTCATGGAAGGATGTCCTTGACAACCAATCCATGTTCAAGTTATTCTATCACTTTATACTTTCAAGCATTCATAAGGTAGCTTAGGTGAGTTTAGGCCTTTCACCACAATTCTACCTATTAAACTTCTTTTCATCACATTAACTTTACTCTCAAAGCCCTAGTGATTCAACATTCATGACTACAAGCTTTACTTCATTCTATCCTTATTCAATCACATTCTTCATCACTAGGTGATTTTAGTCATAATTCATCATGTAAGTTCAATCTCAAGCCTTACTAATCAATACCCATCATATTCACATTATTCTAGTTCAATTAATATATATATGTTTCTAGCCTTAGACAATTACTAGTCAAAGCATTAATTCTAGAAGATCACCTATGAACCTTCAATTTCATCTTTCATGGCAATAACCCACATAATTCAACTTCGTCAATTAGATTAGGGTAACCATGGAAATCATATAAATTTAGCATAATATAATTAATCAATACTAAATTAATCATAAACAAGTATTATCCAACCCATTGGAATCATACCCAACTAAACCCACACATTGGAAGAAACCCTAGCTTAGATTGGGGTTCTTCTTCACAAATTGGGGGAAATCTAGAGGGCTCTATGGGTGGAAGAACACATAGATGAATAATATAACATACCTTAATTCAAATACCTAACACAAGCTTTCAACAATGGAGTTTTTGTTCTTGACCTAGCTTCAAGCTCTATCTTCAAGCTCTATCTTCTTCTTCAAGTCTTGGGTTTTCTAGAGAGAGAAATATTTGAGAGAAGACTATTTTGGGGATTTTGATTTGGGTCTTGTGATAAAGTGACTTAAATGGGTGGTTAATATCTTAAAATATCTTATATAGGGGTTTTAGGACTAGGAAAAATGATCCCATCCAATAACTCCCACGTTTGGAATTTCCCATTAACTCCTCCACTTGGCAGCCTACTATCCAAGCTTCACGAGAGGCACCAAGGGTCGTGGTCCTCACCATTGACCATGGTCCTAATTGTGGTCCTGGACCAGTATCTAGGCTTTTGAGCCTTGGCCTCCAAAATCCTAAGGCATGACCACGAGCATTCTCACGAGCCGTGGTCATGACCACTGGCCGTGAAATGGCTCGTGGTCCTTAGGCAGTAGCTAGACCTTAAGGTCTTGTCTCCCAAGAGTCTAAGGGGACTTCACGAGACCCCTCACGAACCGTGGTCAAGACCACTGGTTGTGAAGGTGGTCGTGAACATGGGGCAGTACCTTGCCAAGGTTGGGGCAGCCTTGGCCTTTGGCTTAGGCTTTGCCTCTTTACCTTGGCACTTGCCCTTGCAACCCTCAACTACACCCTAAATGGTCTTCTAAACTATGGGGTGTAACACGTGCCTTGATGTTTAACCCTACACCTCTCATTCTAAGCACGGGAAGTCTTATCTACGACTCAAACCCTCAACATCAAACTCTAGAACCTTAGCTTGAGGCTCTAGTTTGGTCTACTAGTTTCTGGGGTATTACACATTACTCAGCGGAATACTTACTAAAGCAAAATGAAAACTCATGATGCAAAATATAACTTTAAAAAAAACTTACCTTAAACTAAACTCCAATAATTGTCTGAAAATAATTTAACAAGTATTAGTTAAATGTCTCATGAACTCAAACGTTACAACAACAAAGGGAATAATTATAGACTCCTCAAATTTTAAACTATCTATGAAGCCTCTACTATTACATAAGGATTATCGGGACAAGACCCACAAAATCCTAACAAACTGAAAGAAAAGTGGAACCCTCCGAAAGCAAGGTGGCTCACCAAAGCTAACTGGAAATGCAAGTGGTCTCAACAGAGCATTTATTGATGACCCTGAATACCTGTATCTGCATCATAAAAAGATGCAGGCCAAATGACATCAGTACATGGAATGTCCGAGCATGTAAGGGGAATTCTAAAGCATAAACATAAGCTTGAACTGATAGAAAAGAAACATACTTACCTCTTCTCAAACTCACTCAACTCAACTCAAACCCCACTCAAGGATAGAATACTCAACTCAAGGATAAGATACTCAACTCAAGGATAAGATACTCAACTCAAGATAATCAAAGATAAAGCAACAATAAAATATGTAATATATGGAAAGCTTTCAAAATAGTAGATAATAACTCAATTGTATGTAAAAATACAATAACAACTCAATAATCACTCTTATTTGGGAGATTCTCTAACTGACAACCATCACTATGAGCTATGTGGTGATACATCGTCTCGCCCATGCTGCCAGAACTGTCATATACCTTGTCAGAGTATAAGACATCCTCAAATAAGTGGATCCACTAAGCTATACTTGAAAATCAATAAGGAATCGTCTAAAAAGTATGACCCTTTCTACCCACGTTGGCATACATGGTTTATGAGGACTTTGAGTTATCTGAACTCATCCCCAAATCGGTGCTCAATATTACTCCCAATAATATAACTCATGCTCATATGTTTAAAAATATTTCTTCATCCTCAAACTTTGACATTATTACTCAAAAGGTTCTCTTAAAAGAGATAGTGCTCAAATCTTCTCATGAACTCATGTGTAAATCAACATTTCCTCTAAGTTTAAATGTAAAAACATTTTCCCTTGGGAATACTTAGTACCCTTATATTCATTTCAAAATCATGAAACTCTCCTCTCCTCATCTTCATCCTTATTTATTCAAGTCTTAAAACAAATTATAAATAATTGTAAAAGACTTCTCAAAACAAAATAGGGTTCATGCTGAACTATGGACGTGAACGACTCAATTCAAGGGTTTCAATAACCATATAATATAGAACTCAATACTCGAAACTCAATAACTCCAAAACTCAAGGACTCAATGATACTACTCATCTCAAGAATGCTCGACTCATAGGGTTCATGCGAAATTATGTGCATGAACAACTCAACTCAAGGACCATCGTGGGTAACAAGTAGTAGTCCCATAATTAGGAATATAATCTCAAAAGGATTAGGAAATTACTCAAGAACTTAGAACTCGAAGATACTACTCCTCTCAAAGATACTCAATTTATGGAGTTCAGGCGGAATTATGGACATAAACGACTTGACTCAAGGATCTCAATAGTAATGTAGACTCATGAATACACTCTTCTCATCCTCATAGTCACTTACTATAGTCTTTAAACAACTTATACATGATTGTAGAAAATTCCTCGAAAAGGCTCAAAGGGACTTTCTCAAACTTAACTCAAAAGAACTCCCTCAAACTTGACACCTAATCTCTTCTTGAATTTGAAATGTGAATTCAAGAGTTATGATTCATGAAATGAAGGATCTTGTGATGATTAAATGTGATTTAGAATAGTAAAATCAGGAAGGGTGTGAAGGTACACTTTAAAAGATTTCAGACGGGACGAACGACGGAAAAAGGACGAGGCAGACGACCCTGGTGCACGAAGTGGCGCCAGCCCTTAAACTTTAGAGGCTCACTTCTGGCGCACTGCTGGTGCGGCGCGCCAGCCACCCTGGCCCATCAGTGGCTTGTCGCGCCACCCTTTTCCCAGATCACCCTGACGATTTTTTCTTCCCAATTTTCGGCCCTAATTCACCTAGAATCGAATGGTTTCTTCCAAACTATCTTAGATTCGAATACCCAACATTAGTAAATGAAAATCCACTCATAAACAACCCTCAAAATCCTAACATTTATCTCAAGAATTCATCAAACCTCATTATTAAAGATTTATGAAACGAAACTTTAAGAAGCTCATCAAGAACTCAAATCATTCGACCTCAAGAACAAAATTACGGATAAAAATTACATGATTGGCATGTGGGTGAACAAACCCAACACTATGAGAGCTTACATACCTCAAAGAACTAGGTTTTGGCGAAATCTTGGATGAACACTTGAAACCTTGGACATTTTGTCCTCTTGAATCTTCTCTATAGAACCCTAATCGTTTTGGGGATGAATGAAACTGATTCTAATCAGTTTAGACCCTTAATTGGGTGTAATTCACGTTTAGACTAAGTGGGGGTAAGGAAAAGGCTAAAATACCCCTCCTTAGTTTGGGTGGAAAGCCCCTATCTAGAGAGGCTGCACTCAAACGATCATATCTCCCTCATCCGACCTCAAATTTTAGCAAACTCAGTGGCGTTGGAAAGAGGATTCATCTTCGATTTGATACCTCATGAGCCACCTAACACATTATGTGCTAAAAGTTATGGTCATTTGAAGTTGACCCAAAACTTAAAAGAACTTACGGATGACTTGAATGAATTTCTCTTCAGTTCTTTCTGGAACTTGAGGTGCTACATCTAGTGTCATTTACACCTAAGAAAATTTAAATTCCTCGGTAAAATCTTACTCACATAAATTTTTTTGAGGTGGTACAAATTTTTTTTACTATGGCTTTCTTACTTTATGTTCAGGGTATTAGCAATAACCTTATTGAACTTATTGCAATGAAATTCAGAAGTTAGTGGTATATTGCAAACGGTTTTTATATCATACATATATAACTAGATTCTATGATAATCACCAATACGTTGATAACCAAGAATATTGTCAACTTGAAGTTGAAACCTATCATTTAAGATACTACCAAGATTTTGAACAATACTAATTCTCATATATCTCATATTGCTTGAGAGAAGCAAATAATATGACTGACCATTTAGCCAAATTGGTTGTTATCAGAGGAGATGTAACTTTCTAGTTTCTACCTCTGATACCAGCAATTACCAAGGGAGGTCAAAAGTGTAATACTATTAGACAAATATCAATTCCCCTCGATGAGAAGGAGATAAGAAAAGTATAATTTTTTTGTTAGTTAATATTATACATAAGTAATATATATGAAAGGAACTTGTATAGGCTAATTATTTCACCATAATTTTTTATGCTGCTTGTTTCACATGTACCTTCAACAGGTTAGAGGTTAAGTCCATATCCCCTTTTAACTAATTATAACTTTTTGTTATGAATTACATGGCTGGGGTCAAACCTAACCCCCACATGGCTAGGTGACGACTTATTAAAATATAAAATATAAAAAAATCTGCTCCTATTTGAAAATAATCTATATTGATGTTTTCATTTCTTTACTTATATAAAGTCAACACAAAAATTTATGTTCACAAATTCAGTGAAATTACATTATTAATTCTTGTTTGCATTGCACCAAAAGAAAAGAAATTACATATGTTGTGACATACATAACAAAAAAAACTAAAGCAAGACAAGACAATGAATTCTATCATAACTTTTAGGGTTTGTTTTTGCCATATCTAGCATAATGAGAAGCCTTGTGTCTAGCAGCAAATCCATTAAACAAACCCAAAGCATTGCTTGTAACTTGTGCAACATTAAGAACCTTAGCTTTAATCATCTCCTTCACCTTACTACCCATAGAAGCATGACCTAAATTACTCATCCCTTCGATACAAGTGTATGCATCTGTTAACACTGTACTAAGCCAAGTTTGAACATTACTTTGATGCCATTCAAATGCTCTTTCACCATCTAACCTCAAATGTTGAAGCTCTTTAACAGAATTTGTAAGTTGGGAAACACCATCTGAGATTTGATCTAAACAATCTTTTGCCGCTTGATTATTATTCTTATTATTACCCTTGTTGATTTGATTGAATTCTTTGCATACCTTCATGATGTAGTATTTTGTATTTATAGCCTTAGCTAAACTTACCTTTAAAGCAACTTGAGCTATTTCTTGAGGATCTTGTGAGGTAGCATTAACATAATTGGATAAAGTTCTCACACAAAGTTCTTGATATCGCGTACGTCTACATTGTGTCTCTACGAAAGTCATAGTACGAGGATTCATCAAACGATTAGTATTGATACTCCCCATTGCACCCTTCATGGAGAATATCGATAGGACAAGAATTAAAATGCAACGGACGATTGTCTCCATTGACGTGTATATAATTAATGCGTTTTCTGTGATTGAATTGATACCAAACCAAATTTTATCTGAATAGAATGAGGGGAATATAACGAAGAAAAAGAGGTGTTGAATAGAGAATGGCTTGTAAATGTTTTCTACGATATGTAAAGAGAGGGCATTATGATTTATATATAGGTTTTTTTATTTATTTATTTTTAATCATATATAAGTATGATAGTTTGACTTTTTGCATTTTATTTTACGTGTGGCATATGCATAGATCAATGAGACGTGAGTGTTCATTAATTTACAATACTAAGCTTGTGATTCATTAGATTTGCACGAGTATGTAGTTTCCAAGAAGTAGGGTGGTAGTAACTAGTCAGTCAAGTTAGGGTTCCCACTTAAAAAATAGGGAAAATTATGCTTCATGTCTATTGGGAGAAAGTATTTACACCACATAGCCTATGTTTGTGTATAAATACCTTACTATATAAGGTTTTGACACATTATTATGTATAATATTTTCTCAGATATAATGTTGTACTCTTTTCGTTTCATTTTATATGATATAATTTGACTTGACACATAGTTTAAGAAATAAAGAAAAACTTTTGAAACTTGTAGTCTAAAATGAGTGATAGATGTTTGTGTGACTATAAACAATTCATTAAGGATAAAATGAATATTTTAAAGTTAATTAGATTGTTACTAAATATAGAAATGTGTCATTTTGTTTTTATACTGATTGAAAAAAGAAAGTGGGTTATATAAATATATATATATTACGTGGCGTAATATTCTATGTTCAACTTATATTCTTGAATTTTCTTCAAAAAAACCTAAATTATTGAAGCAAGAACCTTTTATTCAGATATTGGTTTGGTTCTTCACTCAACCATTTCAAAATTAATTTGGGAATAAATCTTAATCTTTAGGCAATATACCCTCCTTTATCTTATTTCACATGATAAGAATTCAAATATACATATATTTTCTTGGACCAATTCATCAATATAAGTGACGGCCAAGGAGGATTGAATATCAATTAAGGTTTGATCACATAGGGTCTAACCTTGGTCATTAATTCATAGGATATCAATTACACTCTTCCACCCAATTATTGTGGTGGTAAAGTGTCTAGCTGTACACCAAGTATAAGAAAAACACAATATTAGAAAGTTATGGGCTAAAACAAAATATAAATATTCGTGTGATTATAAATAATTGTATTAAGTGTAAAATGAATATTTTAAGTAAAAATAATTTTCAAATGTGTAAGCGTGACATTTTTTTTGAGACAGTAAAAAAAATAACATATAAATTAGGACAATTGAGTACTTATAAGTTTGTAGTTGGTAGATTGTTGGCGGGAAGAGTTGAAAAAAGAATAAAACATTCAAGGGCATGATTAACAAGCCAACCAACTAAAAAAGAACGAACTTCTTCGATAATAATATACATAATTCTAATTTGTAGTTGAGTCAAAATTTAAAATGACGAAGACGTTCTAATCAGGATAGTCGCTACTGTTGGGTATTATTTGTCCTGAGTTTCTAACAATAAATATATTTTCCTTCTACTAAAAGGAAAACATAAAGTTTTCACATTTAATTAGTCCTTTTCTTGTAGCAAAATGTTTAGGATTCTATAAATAGAGGTTTGTTCCTTCTAACATAGTAACATTCACAATGTAGTCCTAGGGGCTTTGAGAGTTTTGATTAGGGGGAGAATTTGTGGATACAAGTAATACGTTATCATTTGTGTGAACCTCTCGAGTAAATTGGTTGATTTTGTTTCTCTTTATATTTTGTACTCTCATATTTTTATAGTGAATTGTTCATATCATTTGTGGATTTAGGTAGGTTGATCGAACTACGTTAAATCTTTGTGTCTTTTGGTATATTTCTCGCCTGTCTTCTTACTCATGGTCTTTCGATGTTTGTTTTGCTAGCTTCTGCATGACACCTTATTATTCCGGTCCTAACAACTACAAGTACACATTACTGTGGCTGCAGAGTCAGCGTTTTCACCGAGACTATTTAAAATATGAATAAGTAAACACAAGAACTAGGACGAAGAGGTTCAACATCTATTATATATACGTAAAAATAATTTTAATCATATATACAATTTTCCGCTGAAGTTGGCTCCGCCCTTTGAAAGTGTTTATTAGTAGTTGATTACCTCCCTGGATATAACCTATTTTTCTCTGGAAGAACTTGACAATATAGCTAGCTTAACGCTATTTGATCAACTTGTGTGAAGCAGGGCACAGGCTCCCTAGTCGACGCATGCGGCAACTTGTCTCCAAATATTATAATTAAATATTACAATAGGGAACAATGTTGACCAACATCAGAGGCGAATCTAGGATTTTTCAAATATGGGTGCACCCAGAAAAATATATTAAGTGGAAATTGATCCGAGCATAGATGCATCAAGAAAAATGTATTAAGTGAAAATTGATTTTTCATCCTCAAGGTAAAAGCTCAACATTTAACCATGTGGACCAGATAGACTTCTTATAGCACGTGTGCAATAATATAATAATATACAAATTTTAGAAAATATATACATAAAATATCTAGTTTAGCGAAGAGATCACGAGTTCCGGTGCCCTATTTTTTACCTTTAGATTCACCACTGACCAACATGCATGCTTGGTTAAATAATTATATTGCATAATGCAAGTACTAGATCCAAAATAACAAATAATAAACTAGAGAGCTTCTTAATGAAGTGATTATATAATCTCAGTTTAGTAGTATGACATAATTTAACTTTTTAAATGCGGGTCAATGACACTAGCGTCCATCGAAAAACTTTATAAGTTTAGACAAAGAATCAATTTGTGATTTATCCTCTAAATTGTAGGGATAATTATATCTTCTTCTTTTTTTAAACCAAAAACGGACAAATTTATCTTGACTATCTCTCTATTTCGGTTCTTTTTTTTCTTTCTTTTAATTGTTTTTCTTAAAGCTTTTTTTCTTTGATTTCAACAAGCTAGAATATATATACACTTTTGGAGTGATGAGGGGTTCGACTTTAACCCCTACCCTGTATATAAACTTGTCAATTAGGCCGACCCATCCGGTTTCGGCCCAGTAAGGGCCCCCGTCCAGTAAGGTCTGGACCGGCAGTCAGCCCCCCTATATTAGTGGAGTGGGCCAGTCCGGACTATTTTCATCCACATGCCGATAAGGCTGGCCTAGTAAGAAACCGGTACGCGGCCCACCGGTGCACCGATCCTGTGATAATTTTTAATTTTTTTTTTTTTTGGGTTATATCCGCTGGGCCATTTTTTTTAGAAAGTGTTATTTGTCCCAACGACTATATATATATATATATATATATAAAATGTAAGTATTCTAATATAATAATACTATATTGTGTGCATATTTAATATATATTAGAAGTGTGTATATATATATATATATATATATATATATATAATATAATGTAAGTATTCTATTTTATTAAGTAGACTATTTAGTATACGTTAGAAGCATATATATAATATAATGTAAGTATTTTATTATAATAGATAGTATATAGTGTGTGTATATATATATATATATATATATAGATAGATAGTACATAGTCATAAATAGTTATAATTATTACAAAATTAAATTGATAACAATACACTATATTGATAGTTGACTCAAACTTTCGAATTAATAATTAATAAACAGTGATTTAAAAAAATAGTTGATCCGGCCCAGCTCCGCCCATTATTGTCACGATCCAAAAACGGATGTGATGACACTCGTCTTATCTCACCAAGACCAGTCAACCTCAAACCAACCATTACGATAAAGTGCAGAAATAAAATAAAATTAGAAGTTTAATAGCTAATACTAATGCGGATAACAAGTGAACTTAACTAAATTCTCAAAACCTTGTTGTCACATGCACAAGCCTCTAATGTATTACAATAGATTTGAAAGAAAAACATAAGTCTCAAATGATATTGTCTGATACCAATACAGTATGTATGTATATATATGATTCAGTATCAATTAAGAGAAATATTAGTCTTAATGATATCAATGCAATATATGATACTTACTTAATATCAGTTAAGCGAAATTAGTTGGGGGATATACAGTGTAATTATTTAGTGTGTATATGTTTATAATTATTTTGCTTTTATGAGTATATACTGTGATGATATCAAAAAGGTTTTCTTAAGTCATTCAATGGTATATGAATGATATTATCATAGTATATTCATATATTATCATGATATTAAAAAGGTATAATTGAGGAACAACCACTGTTTCACCAAGTCAATTATCAATCCTTAATGAGGGACTTCTAAAATCCCCAGTGATATCATAACAATATGTTGCATAACATTAAATTACACAAATACTTAACGAGGGCATCATAGTATATTTATACTAGAAATTAGAATGATATTACCCAATTCAAGAACTATGAACATTTGATTTCCAAAAATAAATAAATTGGGCTACTGCGATATATATTTTCAAAATTTAAAATATAAATTATGTTCTTTTCAAGTTGAAATTATCAATAGAACAAATAAATTCTTAAACTTTGAATAAAAGAGAGAGAGAATGGAAGATTAGAAACGAGAAAGAGAGAAGGAATAGAAGAGAGAAAGAGAGAAGGATAAAATATATAAAAATAAAATCAAATAAAGAATAAGCAAAATAATAATGATATCTTGTAAATTTTTTAAAAAAGTATACATTACTTTTTATTGGAAAGGTAATAAAAAGTGAATAATCATATCATTAATTCGCTTGGAATTGGACTCTTAGTTTTTTTTTTGAGTCTAGTTCTATCTAATAAACTAAAAAATGGGGCCAACTATAATTGGGGGCCTAAAGCCAAAGACTTTTCTTCAACACATTCCAGTCGCCTCTGATTATAATTTAAATAATTTTTCACATATAATGTGTTCATGTTGGAAATATTAAAGTCAAATAAATTTGATATCGTATATTTGTTTCATGAGACTCCTACCCAAGATAATAATTTTTCATCCTATAACTCAAATTTTTTTTGTATCGATTTCTTATTTCTTTTCCCATCTACAATATATATTGTTATGAATCAAGTCTTAAGAAGAATGTGTATTTAATATTTTTTTTATCCTTTTTTGTAATTTTTCTCTGGATTAGACTTCTTTAATTTATATGTTTTTTATAAAATTTATATTTTTTTTTGGACTAAAATTTTTAGTGCAAATTCTTAAAATTTTTAAGTATTTATATTTTTTAGCATGAAATACATGTGTGTTGCACGTATACAAGAATTAGTATTTTAGAAAGAACAAATAATTTTGAAATGTTTATCTTTCGAAACTCATCAATATAAATAAACATAAATTATTTGATAAAATATATCAAAAAAAAAAGTGGTGGAAAGAATCAAAATCCAATACAGGGGATAAGTGTAGAGTTTGTGTAATACAAAGGGTGTAGATTTTTAAAAGGTAAAAAGAGAATCTGGAGAGAAAAGATGAGGATTTTATGAATCTATTATAATCCTCAAGGCCAAGACCTGTTTTTTATTTGTTTGATCCTCTCCAAAGCTCCAGGTAGTTGTTTATGACTTTTGTGATGCAATTTTCAAGGTAATCAAGAGTTTATCAATTTTAAAAATTGAAAACTTAGAAATTTTACCAAAGTCAATATTTAGAATTGGCGAGGTCAAATCAAAGTTTTGATGATTCCATTAGATCCAGAGGGTGGTTTATAAACAAATCTAGGGGTTTGGAGCGTTCTAGAGGCTTTCAGGGACGTTTTGGTCCCTTGGTTGGTCTTTTAGCATTTATATGGTTAATATTTGGTTAATACGATCTCATGGTGATGTGTTGATTCCAAATGCATATTCAGAATGTATTTTAAGATCAATTTACACTATTAGTTTGTGTTCGAAAGATTTCAAACGAGTTTTGAGGGTTCATTTTAAGAAATTGAGCGTGTTTGAAACTGTTGTGTTGATGTCATCTGGTGTTGTCACCTTGCAGACAAGTTCTCGTACCGGCAAAGCCTCAGAAGTTAAAGGTGGTACATGCTTGCAGAGTTGGCTTGTTCCGGGCTACGCCTGGCGGTCATCTCAATTTCAAACTCTAGAACTCCAAATATGTTCAAAATATCAAGTAAACCTGATTTTACATTTAATGCACTATTCAAACATTAAAAAAGAAATCAAATTAGAAAATATTTGACAAGTAAATAGAAATGGAGATACTATCTTTTTGCACATATCATTTGGTCATTACTCACTAAATTTGCAATCATCATCATCATGCATGTTCACATATATATATTTGATACTTAATTAGCCTATTTATGATCAGCCGAAAGGTTTTGCTTAGCTTGTTCTGATTAGACTTAAGATTACAGATTTCAGATTTAAATTTTATAAATTTAATTATTTAAAAAAAAATTAATTCTAATTTATTATATTTTAAAAATTTGTTTAGTTCATATCTATCATTTATTATAATTTAAATAAATTTTCATATATAATTGTGTTTGTGTGGAAAATATTAAAGTCAAAGAAATTTGATATCGTATATTTGTTTCATGAGACTCCTAACCAATATAATCATTTTTCATTCTGTAACTCAAAAAAAAAATTGTATCGATTTCGTATTACTTTTCTCATCTACAGTATATATTGTTATGAATTAAGTCTTAAGAAAGAATGTGTATGCTATATTTTTTTCTTTTTTTTAATCCTTTTTTTTGTATATGTTCTCTCCATTAGACTTCTTTAATTTATTTTTTTATAAAAATTTTATTTTTATTTCGACTAAAAAATTTATTTCAAATTCTTGAACTTTTAAAGTATTTATATTTTTTAACATGAACTACATGTGTGTTGCACGTGTACGAGAACTAGTATTTTAAAAAGAACAAATAATTTTGAATTTTTTATGTAACGTCTTGTTTCCGTCGGTATAGAAAAGTTATCGGGGAAAATTTTTGGGACATAAAACTTTTTGGTAGTAGCTTGAAATTTCATAGCCTAGTCTAGATTTGGACGAAATAGGAGTCAGGCGAGTCTAGGGGAAATTTGGTACAAAATGAGAGATCTAATTATGAATTTGGTTGCATGAGTAGATAGCTAAGACGTTAAGGAACCCGTACGACTTTACATAATCAAATTCGGGCGAGTAGAACTCCTAAAACCGATCTTAGCGTAAATGGGTAGTTTCTGAGTGTCATTGGTTGAAGGTGTGTTGTGAAATGGGGGTTTGAAACTTTTAAATCGACACTCTGTTTTTGTGCAAGCCATCGGGGTGGGATTATTCCCGCCAGGGTGGGGCCGTTGTGCCGGGATGGGGGCTGCCATAGCAGACCAGTCGCGACTTAAGTTGGAAATAAACCCCAAAAATGCCATTATTATGCAATTTTCATTTTTGAGAGCTAGGAAACGACCCAGGCGATTTCTTGACAGTTTTCCATAAAATTTGGAGATAAAGGTAAGGATTTTACTCCCCTAATCCGTTTTCGATACATAGAACTTAGAATCTTGATCATATATTGTTGGGGAAGGGTTTTGAACTGTTTTGGATGGTGGGAAAAGACCTAGCTACACCTTAGGATCATAATTTGGGTCTTAGGTTATTGTATTTGTCATAATTCGGGTAAATTAGACCTTAATTATTGATCCCCGCATTGAATTGTTTGTTTGTAGACCTAGAGCAAGCGGAAAGAATTCGGAAAGGGAAGAACCAAGTTTCTTAGGAGGGTTCAAGCTTTGTTCTAGGTAGGTGATGGTTGTGATTTCATGGTTGTGTGATGTAAGTTAGTAATTACTTCATTATAATGCATGTATATATGCGAATGTTGCACTATTGATCACACTAATTGTAAATGAGTATGAATGAATGATTGTATGCCATGAATCAACACTTGATTGTATGATTATGAGAATGTACCTTTTTATTGTGATTGTGGCATGTGGAATGGAACGGGTGTCACGTTTCAACACACTAACTGGGATCGAATGTCACGTACGAACATACATATTGGAATGGGTGTCACGATCCGACACACTAACCTGGAACGGGTGTCACGAACCGCCACACTAACAGTTTGGGTATGGGTTCCATGAGAGGACCATTAACTTGTCATATACAGTAAAACCTCTATAAATTAACACTCAGTAAATTAATAATCTCTCTAAAGTAATATTTTCTTCCGGTCCCGACTTGGGCCAATGGAAAAAATTACCAATTTCGATAAGATAATAAGATAATATATTTCTAGAAGACCTCTATTTAAATATATGGTCCCATTAATATAATAAATTAATGACTTTTTAAAAGTATAAATATATCTAAGACAATTTAGCGAAATATGATTCTATTGTGTTTTGTTGAAGCTCATCTCTAACTTTTCTTATTGCATCCAAGAGCTCCGGTATTGTCTTTTCGAACTGCACCATAAAATTGTGAAGAGTTCTAGATGCGATAAGTGCTTCCTTACGTGTAACTGGTTCCAAAGGTCTATATCATCTTCAACTTCATCATCAACATTGCTTTTTCCGATGGTATATCCACAACTTTTTCTAAAGTACTCTGGACCTCTGAACATGTATCCCTTTCAGTCAGATAATCCAACAGGTTATTGACATCCATTTTATTATGGTAGACGAGATCATTAATCATGACCTGAAGTTCATGAATGACATTTTTACAAGTGGGTTCATTCAATTTATTTGGGATTGCATCCCCTGAACGAATTTTACAACGTCAAAAACTATTTGCTATTGTCTTTTGCTTAACATTTGTTGTCCAAGTAGGGATTGCAAAATTGATTGCACCCAAAACATTAATCTTTGCTGGATCAGTTTGTCCCACTTCATAGCCTTCTAACATCCTACGATAAATATGTTACAATAATACATCTTGAAATCTCTTATTATCCCAGCATCACAAGGTTGAATTTTGGATATCATGCTGGGTGGCAAGTAAAACAATTCAACATTTTGTAGTCCTTCAATTTTCTATTATGGGTGGGACAATTATCTACCATAAGCAAAACTCGTTTACCATGCATTTTGTGGTCAAACCAATAAATATATTCATAAAAACACACACTTGTCATACATGCTCTTTTGTTTGCACGATAGTAACAATTCAATAAATATGATATATAAATTAGTAAGATACAATGATTTTGATGTATTCGTTGTACTTTATGTATAATATTTTCTTTAAATGTGAAATCAATAAATATGATACATAAATTAGTAAGATACAATGATTTTGATATAATCCAAAGTAGCCTTCATTAAATCTCAAACCATTCTTTAAATTAATAAATATTAATTTATCGATTAAATAATATCTCTATAAAATAATAAAATTTCATGGTCCCACGTATATCAATTTATAGAGGTTTTACTGTAGATTAATTATTGAGAATGTGGAATTGTTCATTGATCCTGAAATGATGACTGATCTTTTATATGTTCGGTATATGCCTGTTTTATTATGTTGTGATTACTTGTATATGTTTCACTTATTGGAATAGCCGCGTGGTCCTACCAGTACACTGTGGTTGTGTACTGATACTGCACTTGGTCTTTCTTTGTTGAGTACATGATATCTTTAGGCGGCTACTGATAGACCTCGTTTAGGAGATCAGTGATCGAGATCGAATTCAAGGGTGAACCAGTTCTTCCAGGATACCATGAGTTCTCGTTATGTTTAGTCCATTTCTATTCGGACTTAGACTAGTACTTTAGATATTCTTATGTTTAGTTTGGGGTTGCACCCATTTTCTTAGAATTGTCGTTAGTATATGTTTTGGTACATTGACTTTGAGGTCTAGGCATTATTTCCGCATTTGTTTGTTAGACTTTCAGAATTTATGGGAACTCCCTATTTTTCCTTTGGACATTTAAACCGGCTTTCGTATATTTAAATGCTTTAGTTTTCGTTAATTTGGGTAGTTGGGTTGTAGTAACGATTCTCCCACCAGAGGGTTAGTGTAGGTGCCAATCACGATGGTCTGGATCATGACAAAATTTGTATCAGAGCCCTAGATTCATTGATCTTGATCTACCAAAATGAGTGTAGTAGAGTCTTGCGGAACGGTACGAAGATGTCTGTACTTTTCTTCGAGAGGCTATAGGACTTTAGGAAATCTCTCTATTTTCTTTTGTCTCCTTTCATGCTATAACTTGGTTCCAATTGGTATTTGGTGATCCAAATTGGTATCTAATCTCCCTCATTCTTCTGTCTAGAGATGGTTAACACTAGGTTCAACGGCGTCAGGCATGTAGCTCCCATCAATGCATCAGCTGAGGAATCCTTAACAAGAGGTTATGATCGAGGCAATAGTAGAGGAAGAGCAAGGGGCAGAGGCCGAGGAAGGGTAGCTCCTACTAGGGATGGAGAACCAATTGAGAGTGCTCTGAGAAATAATGTTCCTCATGCACATCATGAAGAGATAGATGAGAATGTAGAGGTTGAGAATGAGGAGGATGTTGGATAAGAGAAAGAGGTGCAGACTGAGACTACATGTATTCTTCCCTTAGATCCACTGTTAGCTCAACAAATTATGTCTTTCCTGAAGGGATTAGTTGGTCCTGGAGTTCATCCCGCAGTGCAAGCAACTCAAACTCCCGCCAACCCCCTTATTGCTATTACTATCCCCAAGGTGGGTGGAACTGTAGGTACTGATGCTTTCTTTCATCCCTTGTTGGGTCTCGTATTGACTGTTAATGAGCATGAGATGTTGACTTAGTTCTTGAAATTGAAATTGCCTGTGTTCCATGGTTCCGAGAGTGAGGACGACTATGAATTCATTCTAGATTGTTATGAGAGGCTTTATAAGTTGGGAATTGTCCATCAACATGGAGTAGAGTTTGTGACTTTTCAGCTTCAAGGTGAGGCTAAGCAATGTTGGAGAGCTTATGTGGAATGCATATCGTCAGCTTTACCCCCACTCAGTTGTACCCAGTTTCATGCTCTGTTCTTGGAGAAGTATGTGCCCTGAACTTTGAGAGATCGTAAGAAGGATGAGTTCATGGCTGTGGAGCAAGGTGTCATGTCTGTAGCTGCTTATGAGGCTAAGTTCCATGCTTTGTGTAGATATGCTACGCAATTGGTGACTACTAAGGAAGAGAGGATCCGTCTATTTGTTAAGGGACAAAATTTTGAGTTGCAGGTATTGTTTGTTCATATGACCTCTGCAGGAAAAAGCTTCAACGAGGTGACTGATTTTGTGAAAAAGGTAAAAGGAGTTAGGTGCGATGGGCAGGCTAAGGCGTTGGCTAAGAAAGCAAAGAGCACAAGTAACTTTCAGGGTTCCTACTCCAGAGGTTCAAGGAGATCGACACTTGCAGCCCGACCAATTCAGTCTGGTATGCCTGCTTCTACATGTAATTACTCAGGAAATCCACCTCAAAATTTGATTCAGGATAGCCAGGGAGCCGCACCTTCGACATGCAGTAGGCCATCTTTCGATTGCACCTGTTATAATTGTAGAGAATCAGGGCATATGAGGAGAGATTGTCCCCAACCGTGCATGTTAGATTCCGCACATCAGCAAACTAGAGTAGTGGTACCCATGGCCAATGGTAATAATGGTTGAGGACGTCCATAAGGTGGGCGAGGAGGAAATCAGTGAGATCGTGGAGGTATGAGAAATGGTAACACGGGCAGAGGTACGACGCAACCAGATAGGGAAGTTGCCCGTCAAGATGACATGGCTCAGTGTTACGCCTTTCTAGGCAAGAGTGAGGCAAAGTCTTCCGACGCAGTGATCACATGTACCATTCTTGTCTGTGACCGGTTGACTAATGTGTTATTTGATCCAGGTTCTACTTATTCTTATGTGTCAGTTCAGTTTTCCTTGGGATTTGATATGATTTGTGATATACTTCATGCCCCCATCCATGTTTCTACCCCAGTTGGAGAGTCTGTCATAGTCACCCATGTTTATCGTGCTTGTTCTGTTATGTTTATGGGTTTCCAAACTTGGGCTGATTTGGTTATATTGGATATGACATACTTTGATATAATCTTAGTCATGACTTAGTTGTGCCCTTATTATGTTGTGCTTAATTGTAATATTAAGTCTGTGACTCTAGAAATTCTAGGTAGGGAAAAGTTAGAGTGGGAAGGGGTGTACAAGCCTAAGCCAGCTAAAATCATATCCTTTATTCGGGCTAGGAAACTTGTGGGGCAGGGTTGTTTGGTATTTTCGCCTCATATTCGGGATGTTGAGGTTGGGTCTCCCTCCATTGAGTTTATTCTTGTGGTGTCAGAATTTAGAGAAGTGTTTCCTACTGATTTGCCTGGTATGCCTTCGAATAGAGATATAGATTTCTGCATTGATTTGAAACCTAGTACCCTCCCCATCTCCACTTCTTCTTATTGCATGGCTTCGGTAAAGTTGAGAGAGCTTAAGGCTCAAATCCAAGAACTTCTTGATAAGGGTTTTATCCGTCCTAGTGCTTCCCCGTGGGGTGCTCCTGTTTTGTTTGTTAAGAAAACAGATGGTAGTATGAGGATATACGTAGACTATTGACAATTTAATAGGTTCACCATTCAGAATAAGTATCCATTGCCTCGGATAGATGACCTGTTTGACCAGTTGCAGGGTGCATATATTTTTTCTAAGATTGATCTAAGGTCCATTAGTTAAAGATTAGGCCTGAAGATATACCAAAAATGGCATTTAGGACCCGCTATGAACACTATGAGTTTCTAGTTATGTCATTTGGGTTGAAAAATACGCCTGCATCTTTTATGAGTTTGATGAATGGTGTGTTCAAACCATTTCTTGATTCGTTTGTGATAGTATTTATTAATGACATTTTGGTTTATTTCAAAAGTGAGGAAGAGCATGCCGACCATCTTCGTATTGTTCTGGGTATTCTTGGGAAACAAAAGTTGTATGCAAAATTTTTGATGTGTCAATTTTGGTTGAATTCAGTTTCCTTTTTGGGGCATGTAGTTTCAAGGGAATGAGTATGGTAGATCCCAAAAGATTGAAACGGTTAAGAATTGGGTTAGGCCTAGCTCTGTGACTGAAGTTAGGAGTTTTGTGGGGCTCACTAGCTATTATCGTCGATTTGTGAAGAACTTTGCATCTATTGCCTCACATCTTATGAGGTTGACAAAAAAGGAGGTACCTTTCACGTGGACCAAAAAATGTTATGAGAGCTTTCAAAATCTCAAGACTATTTTGACCACAACACCTATTCTAGCACTACCAGTGGAAGGTAAAGATTTTATTGTTTATTGTGATGCTACCCATTCGGGTTTGGGTGCTGTGTTAATGCAAGATAAGAATGTTATAGCTTATGCATCGTGGCAGTTTAAGGTGCATGAGAGGAATTACCCAACACATGATTTAGAGTTGGCAACGGTAGTGTTTGCTCTTAAGATCTGGCAGCATTACCTTTATTGTCACGACCCGAGAGTACCCCCTAGTCGTAACATGGCGTATTCGACCCCGAAGGGGTCTTATACAAGCCACATAGTCATTCATTGCATTCAATAATGAAAATAGTGCGG
>JAJOOS010009148.1:0-17075 GCA_029582725.1 Solanum chiquidenum
ATGAGTGAGCCTAGCATCAGACTTCATCATATTCAAGGCTTAGTACAAAAGGATTATGGATTGTTTGTTAGTAAAACAAGTTGTAGAAGAGCAAAAATGAAAGTCATGAATGAGCATATGGGTGATTTCATAGAGGAATTTGCTACATTGTATGACTATGCTGAGGAGTTGAAGTCTATAAATCTAGAAACTACTGTGGTTGTTAGGTTATCCAAGAATATAATTTCTGGAAAAGAGGTATTCCAAGGGATTTATATTTGTCTTGGAGCATTAAAAAGTGATTGGATGAAGGGGTGTAGAAGGATAATTTATTTTGATGGTACATTTTTGAAAGGTGTATGTAGAGGTGAATTGTTGTCTTGCATTTCCAAGGATGGAAATAATCAGATGTGCCATGTAGCATGGGCAGTAGTTAATAAAGAATCCAAGGACACATGATTTTGGTTTATCAAGTGCATCAACCATGATTTGGAACTGACACAAATTGAAGGTGAATGGCTCACAGTTATGTCTGATATGAGAACATTTTGTAGTCTTTTTTTTACTTTGCTATAGCAATTTCTATGTTACACTTATATTCCTATTGTTTTTTCTTGGCATGCCTTTTTTCTTTGATAGAATCTTAACCTAGCACTTGTTGATTTATTGTCAAATGCTGAGCATAGATGGTGTGCTAGACATATATGGGCGAACTAAAAGAAGGTATGGAGGGGTGAAGAAATGAGGAAAAAGTTTTGGCAGGTTGCCAGAACTCCATTTGAAGTTCATTTACAATCAAAACTTGATGAAATGAATCTGTTGGGAGCAGGTACAATAAAGAGGTATGGTGTAGGGCATTATTCAAGGAACATAGCAAGTGTGACATAGTTGAGAATAATATGTGTGAGACATTTAATAGTTGGATCTTGGCAGCTAGATTCAAATCAATCATCACAATGTTAGAGGAAATTAGAGTCAAAGTCATAGAAAGAATGACTCAAATGAGGGAGTTTTCTGAAAAATGGATAGGATAATTGATGTGTCACATATGGCTATGCAAATTCTTAGTGAGAATAGTGAACATACAGCCATATGTGAGGTTAAATATAATGAAAATAATGGCTATGAGATTCAGGATCCACCATATAAACATGTTGTTAATCTAAAAAAAAAGTGTGTAGTTATAGGTCATGGCAACTGAAGGAAATTTCTTGTACAGATGGAATTACTGCAATGCATTACAAGAATCTAGATGTTGAGTCATTTGTTGATCACTGGTACAAGAAGAAAACATATTTGAAGGTCTACAGTAAGTTCATTCAACCTATGACAAACATGAAGATGTGGCCCAAGAGCACAATACGAAATCATTTCTATGCCAGGAAGACCAAGGAAAAAAAGGTCAAAAAATAGTGATGAGCCTAGTAAGAAGAATTTTGAAAAGGCTACAAGGAAGGGGAGAAAAATGACATGTTCTTTGTGCAAGAATTTTGGACATAACAAGAAAGGATGTCCAATTGTTGTAAGTTTTGCTTTAACTTCTTCAACTTTGTTAATGCAATTTATTTTTATCATAATTCTTAATTCAGTTTTAAAAAAATTTGTATATAGAAAATGGCTATACTATTAGAACTGCAAAAACCACTACAGGTGGAAGTGGTGGTGCAACTACTTCAACAACTTCTACAAGGGTAACTGGTGGTGGAAGTGGTGGTGCAACTACTTCAGCAGCTTCTACAGGTGTAAGTGCTGGTGGAAGTGGTGGTGCAACTACTAAAAGACCAGTCACTACTCCAGCAGCTTGTAGAGGTGTAACTACTGCTGCAACATGTATTGATGAAAGTGGTGGTAGAGCTACTAAAAGACCAGTCACTACTTCAGCAGCTTCTGGAGGTGCAACTACTGCTGCAACAACTACTGGTGGAAGTGCTGCAAATATTTTTGTAAATTTTGCAAGTGTTGCTCAACTAACAACTCAATTTTGTACTCAACAGTCAACTACTAGTGCTAGTGGCTCAAAGAGGAGTAGCAAAGTTAAAAAAGATAGTGCAAATTTCGGATATAAGAGGCCAAGAACAGACAAGCGAAGAACAATTGGTTTTGATGTGCTATTTGGAGCAAATGGTAGTGTGATAGAGAAGGTAAGTAGTATCATTTAAGAACCTTTAGTTTGATTCTATAGAATCTCTAACTAATATCATTATTGCCTTTTAACAGTCTGGAACTACTGATAGAGTGTTACATTGTGCTACATTGAAGAGTTCAGTGCCTACCAATATCGATCTTGATTTCAAACTCAATGGACTAAGGTGAAAGTGTGGAGCTGCAATTACTCAAAGGCAGCTACAAGAACAAAGTTACAAACGAGTCACTCAGTCCACACCAAGCACTCAAGACACATAATATTTCATAGTAAAGACTTATGTTTTGCCTAGCTAAATTCTCAATGACATTGTCTATGATACTTTCCACTGTTAACTTAATTTTCAACTGTTGTGTTAATTTGTTATGTCAAACAAGTTATATTTGCTTATGAATTTGCTATGATAATTATAAGTCTTAATATGATTATTTTCATACATTATATTACATTATCATAGTACTCAAATGAACAAATCATCAATACATCTTAAATACAAAAGATAAAAATCAAATGACAGCATTCACAACAACGCTAATATCAATACTAATGCTCGATCTCCCCTGTCTTTCATGCCTTCCCTATCTTCCATGCCTTCCATGATCAACATTTGTTGATTGATTCTTCATGTAGTATTGTTCTTGGTATGTAGGATCAGCCATAGCAGTCCATCGAAAAATCCACATCTATTACTATTTGAGTATTTTTTACAGCCTCAAAATATTCTTCCTGGATTAGTTGATGTTCTTGACATGTTAAGTTCAGCATGAAGCCCACAATAGCAAAAACAAATAGTTAGAGCTGTCAAAATGGGCTTGGCCCACTGGGACGGGCCAACCCAACCCTTGAATTAAATGGGGTTGGGCTCAATTTTTTCAGCTCATTTAGGAACGAGGCTTTTTATCCTAGCTCATTGGCCCGCTGGCCTCGTTGGGCCAACTCGCAAGCCTCAGAGGCCAGCTCGCGGGCTGTGAATTTTAAAAATATTTATTATATATATTTTAAGTAGTGTTTTACTTGTTAAGATTTTGTCAATAAATGTTTTTAAAATATTAATATAAAATCAAGACTATATTTTTTACAAATCTTTTACATTTTAGGGTCATTAGAACACTAAATTTTCTTATTAGCCCAAGTCGATTACTCCATTATAACTATGAATCTTTGACCTCTTTTACTTTTGTTTTTATGCAAAATGTTTACTTCTCCTTTATTGTCTTGTTTATGAAAATAGTGATCATGTAATATTTTTTGCTCGGATGAATCTTATGAATGTTATAACTTGGCTATTATGTATTCTTTTTGTAAATATTCACTGAAGTATGTGTAATTCATAAATAAATTTATGTATGTATTGATGTAATGTTCATCGAACATCGTTCGTATTCTTTCTAAGAGAAAAATGTTACCTATTTTTTTGTTGAAGGGCCAACCCGTCCCAACCCGTGACCAGCTTAGGGTTTGGTTGGGCTGCTATTTTATAGGCCCTTTAATTAAAAGGGTCAGCCCATCCCAACCCATCTAACTCTCTAGCCCGTTAGGATTGGGTTGGGTTGGGTTGGGCCAACCCATTTTGACAGCTCTACAAACAGTCATTGTGAAGAACAAAAAAATTAACGAGTAAGAAAAATGCGATAAAAATAAAATATAGACTGGTCTGATCGATTGTGGAGAATAATTTGGAGTGAAGAATTTCGGAGAGAGATAAACGAGTGAGAAATAGAAGAAATTTTGGATATTTGAAGAAGAAATTAGGGGAATTTGAGGAAGATGGCAAAAAATGATCGTTATTGACTTTTTAAAAGCATCTCACGCTCCTAAAGTGGGTGTAATTCACGCACTTGAACTAATTTTGCCACATGGGATGACAGGTCAAAAAAAGGATTTGAAATGCTGGATTTCAGTGGGTTCAAGGATTCAGTTGGCAAAGTCGTGAGTAGAAGGGCTCAGGTGACAAACTGAGACAAGTACAAGGGCCTCCCAGACTATTCTGCCATAATTCAATATATATTAACTTTGCCACCCACTAAATAAAATGGTCAATAGTTTAATTGGCAAAGGAGACTACTTGCCACATTTCCAACGCAAGTACGAACCTCACTGCCAGCACTTTTTTTGGCTTTTACTTTCTCTCATTTTTTTTCTTTTCTTTTTTGTCTTTTTATTAATGTGTGAAGGGCTTTAATTTTGTTTTCTTCCATTTATTCTTATTGGGTAATGCTAAATGGCCAGAATTTGGCCAGAAATTTATAATATCTATAATATCTTTTTTATTTTAAAATAAACTGATCTTTTTTCCATTTTTTAATTAAAAGATATAAAAGTTAAAAGGATAAAAATGTTCAAAAAGGTAAAATAACATATGTAAAATATAATTCTGGCCAAAAGGAATTTTCCATTCTTATTTATTTACTATTCTTTATTAATTCTAATCGACTCCTTTTCATAATTAATTTTTATTTTTATTTTACTTTCTCTTTCACTAATTATTAATCTCTTGATATGAGTGTTACGTGTTTATTCTTTATCAAATAATTAGTACTGAATTATGAACATCACCTAAATATTATTAATAATATATTTAAATAGTAGTTTTTAAATAAATAGAAGTTTTAAAAATGATGAATATTATTATTAGAGCTTTTTTATTCTAAAGGTTCTTTCGATCTTCACCGACGTTCTTGCTAAGTAAGATGACTAAGCTGAAACTACAATTTTTATTCTTTCCCTACTATATCTGCAACAACACAAAAAAAACAATGTATATTTTACTTGTCTATTTGTATATTTAGCTTGCGAATATACAAACAGGAAAAGTATATACAATTCTGTATTTATACATTTAAAAGTTTTCAGAACTCAGTTTGTATATTTCGCTTGCAAATATACAAGTAGAATTTATTTATGAATTTTTCATAAATCGTATACAAATAGTTAGGGTAAGCACATACAAATTCTGGATTTATATGATCACGAACTGAATTATACAAATTATGAATTTATACAATCAGAGACCTAACTATATAAATTCTGAATTCATACAATTAAGAAACCTAATAGTAAAGTCTCATGAAACTATAGCTACATATTAAAAATAATCAAAACTATAACTATATTATAGAATATACTCTCGATGTTTCTCATTTTTAATAATATTAGAATATACACTAAATGGTCCTTATACCAAGAGAATAGCATCATTTTTTCTCTTGTCATTTTTTTTATAAGTGGTTGCCAAATTCAAACATTAAGCCATGTGACATGTGAACTTACTGTTACTAACTATTTCATATATTTATTATTATAAGTTGCTTATTTTTATGTGGTTCGATTCAAAAATAAAATAAAATAAGTCCTTTTTCTTCACTTTAATTTTGTCAAGGCATTTGCATGTTAATGGACCGTACATTCTGTAAATACCTTCCCGAAGTTACTAATTAATTAAAATGCATTCACACTTATTGCTACATTAATTAATTCAATATTTATATCATTTACTATCTGTCTTACCAAATTAATATATGCTTGGCAAGTCTTGTACCATAAGCATTTAATGAGTGTACAATGTACAACGTAATGCAAAATTGTCAGAAAATTTGGCCAGAAATTTAATTTTAAACTGATCTTTTTTCCATTTTTAATTAAAAGGTATTAAAGTTAAAAGGGTAAAAATGTTCAAAAATGTAAAATAACATAGTGTAAAATATGTTATTTTACCATTCTGACCAAATTTTTTGGCCAAAAGGATTTTTCCAATACAATTATTTTAGTTAATTTTAAACTAATCGACTTGATTAGTTGTTTTTTTTCAAGAGTCTTTTTGGGATTTGCTTATGGTCAAAGTATTAGGAAGGATAATCAATATTGACGACTACATCAAGTAATTCGTTTGAGTGCATTAACACTAAAGTGAAAAATTAATTAATCAGACATCTTATATTTGTGTCAGATTTTATTGGCTTAATACATGATCAAACTATTAAATTTGTCAAAATATTGCATTTAGAGACTCTGAGTTAAATCATGTTTTAATTGAATATCTTAACTCTTGAAAACGTATTCAACTTAGACATTTATGTTTAAATTTTAAAAACTTTATTGTGTGTGTTCTCATTCATCTATTCAGTAGTTAAGTTAATCACATAAAATATGTCATTTTCTTTAATTATATGTATTTGTCTCAATAAGTCGTAAACTCCAAATATTTTCTACTCGTGTGTGTTCTCATTCATCTATTCAGTAGTTAAGTTAATCACATAAAATATGTCATTTTCTTTAATTATATGCATTTGTCTCAATACGTCGTAAACTCTAGATATTTTCTACTCGAAATTGATGCGTAAAATTAAAAGGAGATGACGTATTTCATATAGTTTACTTAACTATCTAATAAGCCTATATTTTATTCGTATCTAATCAAGTATATGTTTGACATGTGGAGTACCATAAGTATTACTGGATGTACTATTTTTACAGCTATTATGAATTTTCAACTTATCAACTTGATTTTCTTTCTTCAATTAATTAATCATAAGCATAAAATTCCTGCATTTTATTTTCGCCGTATGCAAGAGAGATATATGTTTGAGAAGTTTTGTATTAATTGAATTAATGGATGTATTTTGCAGTAGAATTACAATATATTCTGAAAATGTTTTTATTTTCAGCCAATCAAATTGATATCCTTGCATTTTTTTAAATTTATTCAAACTATGTGACAGGTTTTTATACAATAGACAATTTATTTATTTTTAAAAAAGAAAAATTACTCGGTGTAACTAACTTATATATTATATTTATTAAGTATATATTATCATACTTCTAAAAAATTTACCATTTATATATACATTTAATTAGTTGTGCATATAACTATAATTTGTGATTGCATACATCTATAATGTGGTTATTTTCATTCAATAAATTTTGATATGTATAATAATAACCAGGTTCATAAAGATCATGTTCAACTGTGATACAATTTTAGCTTCGATTTGGACACCGAGCTACTTAATTTGCTTGTGGTGAAATTGATATTGTAGGTGAAGATCTTGAAAATCGGAGTTGTACCCCTGATTTTTTATCCTTTTCTTTGAAGAGCTATTCTTTTTCTATTGAATATACAACTAAAAAAACACAAAAAAGGGGTAGAAATTTTGATTTCTGACTCTGATTAAAGAACCGCAAAATTCTAAATTTTCATTTAAAAAATCACACATAATCAATATATACAAAAGATATGGTGTAATTCAATTAGTTATCTATTTTGATGAATCAGTATTATAATTGAGTTATAGTGGAGAGATTTTAGGTGGAAATGATAGGTAGAGTAGAAATATTTTTTTAAGATAGAGAAAGGAGAAAAAATGGTACAGAAAAGGGTAACCCAAAGGACATCTAATTTACTCAAGTCTTTTGGGTCATGTAATGCTAATTTAGTTGAGTCAATAAGTGTGAAAAAGACCATTTTATGCCAAAAAAAAAATAGAACTTGGCTATTCTATACCAATTTCTTTCCATGGATAAGTTAGCACATTGTGCCAAATTTTCTAACATAATCAACCAAACAAGCCTTTAAGAGTCGTTTAGTAGCTGATTAAAGTTATATAAATATTAATAATATATAATTTAGTTATGAGATAACTTATGTATTATTTTTTATGTTGGGGTTATAAATTATGATGCAGAGTTTACTTATTACATAATTGCACTAGTTAGGATAACATAATCTCTTAAAATTCCTATCATTTGAATTAATTAGCAAAAATCCATTTCTTCTTCTTTCTCTTAACATCTGGATACATCACTCCATTTCTATCAGATACATTGCAACTTTATTTTTGTGCAATATATCTGATACAAATGTTGTTGTTGATAGATAACCCCAATTATCCATACCTAAATCAGTATGAATCTGGTTTATAGTTATTTATTGAAGTTTCTATGCTTTATACTAAAATAATACATATATTCCCTTTAACTTATACATATGTATTACTTATGTGAAATCAAATTACCACCACATTAATTTCATACCTAAATAAATAATTTACCTTCTAACGAACTATCAAACTACCAAACTGACATTACATACTCCCTCCGTTTCAAAAAGAATGATCTCCTTTCTTTTTTAGTCTGTTTAAAAAAAGAATAATTTTTTTCTTTTTTTAGTAACATTTTAATTTCAGTTTTTCACGTGACATGTTTAACACCACAAGATTAAAGGGCAATTTTATACATTTGGCATAACTTTAATTTAGAATCACAAAATTCAAAAGTCTTATTTATTTACTTAAATTCTGTGTCAAATCAAATCAGATCATTCTTTGTGAAACAGATGGTTATCTCCTAAATTTTGGAAGACTATCTTGGTCAAATCAAATAAGTACCAAGAAGGAAACAAACTCAATGGAATTTAGTGCTACACTTTTTCTACAACCCCACTACCCTACTTAACCCCCCTCCTCTAGCCACCTCAACTCTTCAATTTTTTTTCCCTCTATAATAATAAGTCTCCAAACACCAAAACATCTCCCCCTTTCTTTCTCACTCACTCTCTCCATTTTCTCTCGTCACAAAAATTCATACAATGTCTTCCGCCATCAAGAAAGTGAATATGATTACCCAAATCGTACGCCTCAAGCAAGTCGTCAAGCGATGGAAACACAAATCCCTTAAGCGCCGTGGCGTTTTATCATACTCCTCATCCGATTCAGATGAACCGGCTTTACCCGGTTCGAACCGCCGCCGCCGCACACCTTCAGGATCTTTAGCGGTTTACATCGGTCCAGAAAGAACCCGGTTCGTTATTCCGACCCGGTTCTTGAACCTCCCTGTGTTTATATCTCTACTAGATAAAGCAGAGGAGGAGTTTGGGTATCAAAGAACCGGCGGTTTAGTTTTGCCTTGTGAAGTTGAGTACTTTTCGGAGATATTAAGGTTATTGGACCGGGATGAAGACCGGTTCGGTCATTTTTTGGGTTTAGATGAGATGATTAATGAAGTTGGGTTTGATGGTTTGGATCAGTCTTGTAAAGAAGCTGCTTCACAAGGATTTGCTCCTCTTTTGCATAATGCTAGGGTTTAAACCGGGTTTTTAAAATCCGGTTCGGTTCAGTTGCTTGAAGGAGGAAGATTTAGGGTTAGGTTTTTTATTTTTTGAAATTTTTAAAACCATCCTTGAACTCAGAATTTCATTTTCTGAAGGTTTGCTGGGTTCCAATGAGATGTGGGTAATTTTTTTTATTTTTTTTTTAAGGTTGTTAATTAATTAGTGGTATTTTTCCCAGACAATTAAATGTATTTATTTGTTCTGGTGGTGGTGACAGAGGTTGATGATTATTATTGTATTGTATTATTAGTATCTTTGTTATTAAGAGGATGAAGTGATGAAAAAAAAAAGTTTAGAGTAACTAATGTAATTTTCATATTTTGATTATGGAATTTCAGAAATTTTGGTGTAATTTTTTTGGTTGAATATGATTTTCTGTTGGGATTTGTTTTGTATTTCCCTTTATTTTTGGTTGGATTCTATATTTGAAGTGACCTTAACGAATCTGGGATTTTCCAATCAAATTGTTGTGGTAATTAATCGTTAATATTAAAATGTTAGCAAGAAAATAATAAGAAAGAAAAACGACAAGAAAGTGTGAGATCTAAATCATGCATCAAATATTATTTGTAGTGATAATTAATTAATGATAATAACTTAATTGTCATTAAATATATATTTGTAGTGGCAATTGATACTCTTTTAAATATTTCTAATTAATGTTGATAAATGATTTAGTAATTTTTGTTAATGTGTATATTTATTATCATTAAAAACTATTTTTATTATAGCAAAAAGAGTTATGTGCTCGAATCTCTGATAAAGTTTATATATATATTTTAAAATCTGATTAATTTAAGTTTGTTCTGCATAAAGCTACATTTGAGTAAAAGCTCTAGCAAAGATTTTTTTACTTTTGATAAAGATTGAAGAATGAATGAGATAAAATAAGTGTCATATTCTTATCCTGACTTTTTGATAATGTTTACAAGTCCAATACAATTCTAAAGTTCCCAACTTTATTTGCAATCAACACACATCAATTTTCTTATCTTATACTGTTATACAATACTACTAATTATTTTTCTAATTAGACAATTAAAATCACTTTCAATTAAAAAAAATTATGAGTTTTATTATGATTAAGTAAAATTATTATTTGAAAATTGTCAATTTCGATAATATTAGGTGACAAATAAAATTTTCTAAATGTGAAATATTTTGAATTGTTAATTATTACTCCCTCTGTCCACTTTTATTTGTCATGTTGCGCTTTTCGAAAGTCAATTTGACTAATTTTCAAAGTTAAATTAGATTACATTAATTCAACATTTTAAACAAAAAATTTAGATATTCAAAAACTATACAAAAAAATATTACATAAATTGGAACAGATGGAATATTTCATCATTAAATTTCTTTGAAATCAATTTTTAATTTATATTTTAGTTTTTTTATAACAATAAATAAATATGTAGACAAATGATTATATATATGCTCAAAGTTGATGCTTTATACAACCTGTACTCCTTCCAAGTATTATTATCACCTGATTTCCAATTTGGCAAGATTCCCAAATAGAAATAAAAAATGTTGACAGGTGATGCCAAAAATACACTTGCAGTTCAAAAAAATGAAAAAATAATAGTAATAATAAAAAATGGAAATATTTTTCTAACTAAAGAATTGTCTACATGTTGTACTTAATTTATTTTTAGTTAAAATTTCCCCAACTGGCTCAAGTGTTTGATGAGATTCCATGCCCTTTAATTATTTATTTTCTTTGTCATATCATCATCTTAACAAACTGTACTATCTTTATTTACTAATTTTCAACTGTAGATTCACAAAGCACTTGTGTCTATACTTGACTTTTGCTTTATTTCAACCTAATTATTTATTTTTTATCTGCATTAAAGTTCGATCAATTTTAATTAAGATCAATATTTTGTCAGCACTTGTGTCTATACTTGACTTGTGTGTGTATAATCACTCAAATATATGTGTGTATAATCACAAACGTCATACACAAATAAACAACTCACATTTCAAATTTGTATTAGATTTATTTAGTAACAAACAACTCTCTCTAAATAATTTGTAAGCTAATTTATTTAAATAAATTTACTAGTGCAAATATAAATCATAAAATCAAGAAAATAAACAAAAAAATTAAAATGATATCCCAGTGATATTTTTGTCTTTACATAAACTTATCCCATGATATTATATCCTATGTATTACTAATACCTCCAAATGAAAGGTATTAGTAATACATCCTATAAAACCATATAGGAGGTATTACTAATCTATGGATTAGTTATACATAGGCACAAATTCCTATCAAACATGGTACTAAATAATACCTTACATAATATATGGACTATTTCTTCTAATGCGGCCTACAAAACGACCCCTTAAAGGGAAAGGTAGAGAAGGGGGCTTGGTAGAAACCCTCCCCCTAGAGTAGTTGTTAGCATGAATAAGAGAAACTATGTTATAGCTATTTCTGTACATTAATTATTCAATAAATTCTAGGGATAGAGGAAAATACATAAGTTAAACATAGTAAAATAACGTTGAAATTGTTCGTTTGGAAATTTTCCGAAAAGCTATTACCAATTGTTCAACCTAACTGTTGAGTGGGTTCTCCTGCTAATAATTCTACAACTTTCTAACTCATTTTGTTCCAATTTTTCTATTAGGAGTAATTTTATTTAATTAGACAACATAATGTTAAGAGGATTCCATAGTAGCTGTCAAATCGAATGATTATAACCACCTATATTGTCGTTATGTCTCAAACTTGATACTTTTTTTCATTTTAATTTGTTTGATATTAATAAAAATAATAACAATAAATTTAGTTAACTTTATTGGTGACATCTGAAAAGGGTGTGGTATATATAAATAATCTTATTTTTATCTTCACCTTGTAAAGGTAAAGACAAAAATTTCGATAAACATTCCATTCAAATGAAATATATCATAAATCAACATAAAATATAGAAAAGAATTGAATATCTTTAAAATTTATGATCGTAAATATATCATAACTCACATCATAATATTTATAAAAACTTCTAATTAAGATAAAATAAAAATAAAAAAATTTATTATTTTTAAATATAAAAATTTGTCATTCTTTTCTAAAAAAATAAATCAATAAAAAGTACTCAACAAAATAAGACGGAGGGAGGGAGTACTCTAATTTGAGTTTACATATAAACTAATTATAACTGAAAGATTATGTATCGTTATTTAATTTTCTAAAGAAGTTTAAAGTACAGATGAACTTAATACGCTTCATTTATTTGGACCTAATGAAATATCTTAATATTAATTATCAAAATTTCAAACATTAAATCTATTTATTTTTAGTTTTGAATTTTAATCTTAAGTGTTTTATAATTTTTAAATTTTATGAACTCAATAGATCAAAATGAATGATAAAAATTTATAACAAATTGTTAAAATTATTAAGATGGTTATTATTTATTTTTTTACAAAAATAATTGTTCACCATTACAATCCGTCCTCTTTTCTTTCTCACATTGTCATCTCCCACTTTTATCTACCATCTGCAACTATCATTTTCAACCACAGTTATTGCCGCCAATCATCTTGGTCGTAATCATCATTAGTCATCATTAATAATCATCACCATGCATCAACTATCATTACAACCCCCAATTACTACTTGCAATCACTACTTAACATCAATTTTTACTATATATCGTCAACTATCATCATCATTCACCATCAAAATTAACTATATTACTATCGTCCATCATAATTATTAGTTATCACCATCAACAATCACGATTGACAATCATTATTTTTAATCACTATCACCACTAATTACTTCGTATAACCACCATCATCGTCCAACCCAACATTGATACACACCAATCATCACTAGCCATTAATATTAACATCACCAACTTATCATATAATTATATAAAACTTTTATTTATACAAAATTCATATAACTAAATCCCTAATCCCTTTTATATAATTTAATTAATAGCTTTGATTCCAGACATCATGATGACTCATTCTTACAGGAAAGGGAATCTTCCATGCAATTGCAAGAAAGTGGTTCTCCTCAACTAAGAAATTATATGCATAAATTAATAGAGAATATAATATAAAATTAGTTGATTTTTTCCCTTAATCTTAAAGGGAAAGAATAAACTTTGGGTCATGTTTTTTTTATTCACTTTCTTATTTTTCCTTTCCTTCTATGATCATAAATAGTAACATATTAAATAGGCGAAAGAGGTACACGTCCAATTAAATACCTAGACTTCTTCTAAATTGTTCTAATTAGATAGTTTAATTCTTTTTTTTTTGAAAAAATTGTACTTTTTTATTCGTCTATCAAAAAGTTAAGTTAACCACATAAAATATGTCAGCTTCTCTAATTATACTCATCAATCTCTAGTAAAAAACGTCTGAAGTTTTATGGTTTATTGAGGCAAATGCGTAAATATAATTAAAGAAAATGACATAGTTTATATTGTTAACTTAACTATATACCTTATAGATAGAATACACACAAACAAATTCAATTTTTTTAATGAAAAGTGTTTAATTGGACACATTTTATTATGAATTAAGGTGTTTAGTTAAAATATGACTTAATTCGAGCATCTAAATGGAAAATCATGATAATTTTTAGAGATTGGTCATGTACTAAAGTTCTAAACCATATAAATATGATAAAAGATACTCCATCCGACCCACTTTAACTGTTTCTTTAGCTTTTTAAATATCCCTTAAGAAAATAATAAATAAAAATATAATTTACTAATTAGTTACTATATATATATTTAATAGAAATAGATTGATTTTTTCTCTTTAAGTATGTATAATTAAAATAATTGCTAAACTCCATTCTTAAATTTCGAAAGTGACATTTTAGTTTGTGATAATTTTTCTTCAACTATAATAACAATTAATTTAGGAAGGAAGCAGTAATGAATCTTCTCCAAATAGAGAAAACAATATCAACTTCAGGTAAAAATGGCAACCACTTTTTAATTATTGAAAACATCTGAATTATTAATTTCATCCATAAATTATTGACAGTCTTAAAAACATTTTTTTAATTGATTAACTGAACTTAAATATACCCCGATCTTGTAACATGAGTGAAATACACCCTAAATTCTCGCTAAGTTTTGGTTGTTTTCAACACTTCTTTCAATTTTTTACTAAGAGCGCCCATGCTCCTACAAGAGTTTGAGACCATTTGTTATGTCATGTTGTAGATCAGGGGTGTATCTAAGTTTAGTTAATCATATAGAAGAATGTTTTTAAGGCTGTCAATAGTTTGTGAATAAAACTAATAATTTGCGTCAAGTTCAAGGGTGTTTTCAATACCTCGGCTAACTCTTTACTTTATTAGTTGTTATGTTCTTTTAAATTAAATGTAATTCTTTTCCTTCACAATTATTTTGATTTATTGTAATAAAGACGATAATTTTTCGTAAACAACTTTTCTACCTTCACGAGATAGTCAAATAAAGGCATAAGGTCTAATAAATACAACAACAATAATAACAATTTTAGTGAAATCCCACTAAGTGAGATCTGGAAAAGACCTTACCACTCATTTGTGAAAGTATAAAATCTAAATATACTATCTTTCTCTAAACACCACATGAATATATTATTGTAATTGTATTAGTTTAGATTAACTTCAACCTCAATATATTAAATTTTATATTTACAGAAGAAACAAATGAATAAATAAAAAAATTAGGATTAGGTCAAGTAATGCCAAACGAAGGAAGCCAAGGGACACATAAATCAACTACTGCATGTGAATGAACATGGTGGTGAATAACCATTTTAGAAATTATCGAGAAGGATTGTGGTGAAATGAATAAAAAAAATTATTTTTAATTAATTTTTTTGAAAAAATAATTTTTTTTGAATTTGAGCCTGAAATATATATAAAAAATTATGTTAGGAAGCATTATTCTCCTTAAATGAGCATCACACGACACAAATCTAAATTAATCAGAACCTCAATATGAATATCAAAGGAAAAGAAAAAACCAAGGGTGAAAACGGAAGCACAAAAAGAGGAAGTTTTTCACCCAATTCAAGTAGTTGATTGCATTAGGTGACAAAATGCCAAACAAAAAGTGTATCATTAATTAGTCAAGAAAATATTGTATAAAATAAGTTAATAATGATTTGTTTGGAGGGTTGTGGTTTTAGGTAATAATGTGAAGAGAATATAGTGATTAGTGAGTGATTAAAATACTCTATTAATCAATATGAATTGTAGTGTAATGATAAAACTATTTTATTCATAGTTAGAAATCTCTGATTTGAGTTCTTGATAGGAAGAAAATTCTATTCAAAACATTATCCTAGAATGGACCCTAGAATGCATAATTTAAATTTAATCGAAACTCTAATGGAGACTTCAAATATCAAATAAGAAACCTAAAAAAAAAATAGCACTAATCTAGATTTTGGATGACAGTAAGCCGTACAGTGCTATTTGTGTATTATGAAAAATAATACTTGGAAAAAATTCTCCTTTTAACGCAAATTCCGTATACTTTGGGCTGTCCTGTGTACCCCACGTTGGTACATTTTTCTTTATGACATTTTTATTATTTTGAACTATTTTAAAGTATAATAAGAATATATTTCATCCGTCTCAATTTACGTGACTTTTTTGAATTTTGAGATTTAAATTAGTCTATTTTTTATTGTAATTTTTTTATATATCTTTTAAATATTTTAAATTATCAATTATTATGATTTATAGTACTTTTTACGTAGTTTACAAATATATAAATTTCATTTTAAAAAATTTGAAGATTTTATACGCAAATTCCCGATCAAACTTAAATTGTTTGACTCTCAGAAAATAAAAAGTGTCACATAAATTGAGACAGATGGAGTATTCTTTAATTTTGTGTTGAGGTGGCATGGAGAGTATACTTACTTGAAAACAAGTGAAAGGTGAAAAATATGAGAAAAAAAACTGAGAAAGATGAAATATTTTACAATTAGTTAATACACATAATTAGTTACACTATATATTTAATTAATTACCTTCCTTTCTTAGTGAAATATTCTCCCCGTCCAACAGTTGTTGTGTATTATACTATTTGGGATGTCTAAAAATACTTGTTCATTCTATGAAATTAATGAATAATTTTACACTTAATTTTTAATTTATTCTTACCATTAATTAAAGTCATTTTCACTATTACATTTTTTAAGACATTGTATTTATTATATTCAAAGTGTGATATAGTAAAATTATCTTCTATTTATATATAGTTTCTTGAGTTAATATCTCAAAAGATCACTCAACTTTGTAAATTTATGTAGAAAAGTCATTAAACTTTATTTTATATCACTAAAATAATTCAACTTAACCCTTTATATTAATAAAATTATTCAATCAAATTTATTATTAAAATAAATAATTAACTGAAAATCTCTCTTCTCCACCATAAATATATATATTAATAAATGAATAATTAAATTATTGCTAAGAATTAAAACAGCACATCAACTATATCTAGTTATATAGAGTCCGGAGCCTAAAGGGCAAAAAAAATTGTCAAAAATTCCAAAAGGGCACATCACTTTTTTTTTAACCAAAAGGGCAAAATCGCTGCTGACGCAGCGATTTTCCTCTGACAAAATCGCTGCCCAAGCAGCGATTTCGTCTAAAAAATTTTACTTATTTTTTTAATTAAAAATCGCTTCTGTGGCAGCGATTTTGTAAAAAAAAAAATCGCTGCCACAGCAGCGATTTTGTAAATTTATTTTTTTTTCTTTTATTAAAAATCGCTGCATTTTGTAATATTTTTAATTAAAAATCGCTACTTTTTTCTTTAAAAAAACTAAAACGGCAAATAAAAA
>JAJOOS010009149.1:0-18108 GCA_029582725.1 Solanum chiquidenum
AATCAGATAAGTTGGGTTGTTGGTAAAACACAGTTGAATTGTGAATGGTTGAAAAAAAAGGAAAACCCTAAAGATGAAAAAGAGGGAAAACAAAAAAGTGAGAAAGATGTTGTGTTAGTTGAAGAAGAAGAGTTGTGTGGGAGTGGGGATGACCACTTTGTGCTTTGGTGGCATCAATTCACCATGGAAACACACAACAATGTATGAGAGAGAGAAAGGAAAGAACTTTGTCCCCTTTTCTAATTGATTGAAGTTTGGAAAAAAGGGTGGAAAAAAAAAAGAAAAAAGAAGTTAAATAGAGATAGATTATTTACTTTATTTTGAAATTAGAATTTGATGATAAAAATTTAAATAATAATAATAATAATATACTCAGTGAAATTTCATAAATAAGGTATGGGAAAAGTAGAGTGTACGCAGATTTTATCACTACCTCGTAGAAATAGAAAGATAATTTCTAAAATATCATTAGCTCAAGTGTAACATATTCAAGTACAAAGGAGTAGGAAAATAGTGAGGAATAAAATATGGCAAAAGGAGTGCAAATCCTGCCAAAGAGAACAATATTAGCAAAATGGTGTGACAATCAAAAAACACTAAACAGTCGACTATAATATTACAGCTAGTATGACAACAAACACCTAAAACCTCATAAAGCAAGACAACACTTCATTGCATACTAACTTTCTATCCTAGTGCACGTCTTCCACATCCTTTTATATAATGTTAAGTTCTTAGTAATCTGAAGTTGAGTCATGTTTTGTTTAATTACCTCACCTTAATACTTTATCGATCTAACTCTACATAATATAACCAACCTCTTGCACCTCCTCAATTGAGCGGTGCGCTTCTTCTCTTCACATGTCCAGATTATCTCAATCTGACTTTTTTAATCTTGTCCATCACAAAGATCATTCTCATACACCTTATCTCGAATATCATCATTCTTAATCTTATCGCTTCTTGTATGCCCACATATTTTACTATATTTTTTTCAAATATTACTTGAAGTTGTATTTGAAATTTGGTGAACACCTAAAACTAGTTTCACTACACTATATTTTTCATTTTCACACAAATTGTACCTTAGTTTTTTTTTTTTTAATAACCTTATTAAATTATATTTTATGTTTTTTTCGTAAAAGTTCATTCAAACTATCGAATATTATTTACGAAAATCATAATCAGAACACAACTCCAATTCAAAAAAAAAGTTATTTTTTTTTTGTAATAATATGTAGTTGCCCATATATGGATCTAATCTATAATATTATACGACTATTTATTTTTTTAAAAATTGAAATATTACTTTTTAGAACAATTTTAATTATACTACTCAAATTAAACGATTTTACTAATTTTAAAAAATAGAAAATTTTAAAAATACATTAAATTTTTTATTACTCCTCATGAAACTTCAACGTCAAATGCCCTCTAATTATCTTCACATTTATGAAATAAACAAGACTAGTTCTTTTCTTCTTCTTCTTTTTTCAAAACAAAGGCCTTTTTTTTCCTTTACTTCGTATATAGTGTATAGTGACTTTTATTAAAAATAGCGGATGTTTAATATATCGTGAAAAAATTGACGAGTTCGACTGAAGTCCAGATACCCAAAACAGTTTTTTTTTCCTGCCAATTACAAAAATAATACTAATAATAATATTTTAAGTTTATGTTAATTAAATAATATTACTTAAATTTAACTGGTAATTTTTTACTTAAGTGTAAACTGGGAGGTTCTTTTAACATCTATAACTCTAAGCATTTGATCTTTCGAATTTACTGATCAGATTTAAAGCAAAAATCATTAGTTATCCTTATTGTCAAAATGTTTGTCATTTAAATAAGAAAAAAAAAATCATTCAACCCTTTGAGGGTAATTTTTGTTTCTTTTATTTACATAAATAAATTATAATTTTTCATCTATAATTTTATGTGAGTGATTTCTTGAATGAAATATTGAAATAACTAACAAGCTATACATTTTTCAATAATTAAAACTATTGAAGAAACAAAGTCATATCATTTTCAATTATAATCAAACTTCATATTAATTTTGTAATTATCAATTTACAACAACTATATTATTTAATAAATGAATATTCTTAATTGACCGCTATCATAAATTTAAATATATATTAAAAGTAGTGCCCTTAATACACGTTATTCCATCTTATTTGTACAATTGTACTAATAATAATTAGACACTCATGATGTAATTCTTTCATTTTATTAATTATGATATTATTGACTCTAATGTCAACTTGGATAATGCACAAATGTTAAATATAAATATTGCAAATTACACTTCAATTTCATATTAATCAGAATTACACTACATATTAATGCCCTCTTTGCAATAATTAAAATTTCTGTAAATATTATTCTCCTATATTTGTCCTTTTGAATAAAAGTAAATAAACAAAATAACACATACTACATACTTTCAAGTACATCTACGTTCTCCTAAATATTTCAACCTTATTAGTTATAATGTTTTATTTCCATTTTTACATTTACTTTCATAGAAGAATATTGAAAATATTTTGTTGCTTCAATTTCGTTGAAAATTATCAATAAAATATAATTAGGAAATATATTTTCAACTTTTAAGAAGATTTTTTTTAGTGATTCTTGGTTGAATAATTCTTTCGATTTTTTATGAAATCAAAACTTTTTTTTTTTTGTTTTAAAAAAAAACGCCAAAACAAAATAAACAGCCTAGTATAATCACAGTCAAAAAGTTGACTAGAGCCATTAAGCCGATATAATAGACTTTAATGGCTTTATCTCATTTTATCGCGATAAAATGAAACGATAAATTAAAGATAAAGGCATTAATATGATGAAAATGATAGTAATGGAAAAAACGCGGTTCTCTGAGCTGGACCATTTAGGTCCCTACTGACGACTCATTTTATTATTTAAGAAAAAAAAACAGTTGAAAAAATAATTGCTTTAGTAATTACATAATTAATTACCTTTTGTTGTTGTTGTTCGGGTTTCGATTAAATTTAATTTCGCGCATCATAAGGTGGATCGAGGGAGGTTTAATAAAGATATTTAGAGGTTGGAGGGAAATGACTTGGAGTACTTTTTAATTAGTTGTGGGGGGATTGCATTGAGAATTTAACTCTTAGTCTGTTTTTATTTGTCTTGGTAATGGATGAATTGACGTGATAAATTTAAGATAAGGTATTACAGTGAATGTTATTTGTAAATGACATGATTTTGATTGAGGAGATAGAGATTCGTGGTGGAGTTAACGCTAAGATGAGGTTTGGAGATAAGCTTTGTAATCTAAGGGAATTTAGGTTGAGCAAGACTGAGATGAAATACTTAAAGTGTAAATTCATTGATGTAATGCATGAAGTTGACGTGGAAGTGGAGCTTCATACACATGCCATAAAAAATAGAAGTTTTAAGTATTATGGATCTATAATCTAAGGTAATAAAAAGATTGACGATAATATCACACATAATATTAGTGTACAAATATGAATGAAATGGAGGTCTGAAGTTTGTTTTGTGTGATAAGAAAGTGTTACCAAAAATAAAAAGTACATTATGTAGAGTAGCGATTAAAACGACTATATTGTATAAAGTGAAATTGTTAGGTAGTAAAAAAAACTCACGTTCAAAAGATGAAAATTGTGGAATGTGAATCCATATATATCTCATGTTTGTACACATTTTTAATATTAATACTAATACTGTCCGCTCTATCTCAAATTATTTTGATTTTGATTTTTAAAGTAATTATCTTAAATTATTTATTTATTTTATAAAATAAAATAAATTATTCTTTTCTCATTTTCTCTTAATAATTATAATTATTAAAAACTACAAACATACTAAGATAATTACCCTTTTATATCATATTTTGTGAAATTACGTGTATGTTTATACTATTTGTTGTACAATAAAAATGGATTTTTCTTAGAAAAAGGTAAAAATAAAAAAATTTAAAAAATGTACTCCCTCTGTCTCATTTTATGTGACTTACTTTCCTTTTTAGTCAGTTCCAAAAAGAATGACACATTTCTATTTTAAGTAATAATTTGACTATAAAATACCTTTTTTACCTTTAATGAAATGATTTATAACCACACAAATTTCTATCATTTATTTTGGACCACAAATTTTAAAAGTCTTCCTTTCTTTCTTAAATCTCATATCGAGTCAAACTACCTCATATAAAATGGGACGGAGGGAGTAGTAGTAAGAAGATAGGGAGAAAAAACATAAGATAGCCTTGATGTGCGGCAGAAACATAGGGCATGATGGACACGTGGAGGCATAATAACATGATTGGTAGCTGTTTCCCATTTTTGGGTCCTTTTGACAAATCTTTGTTTCAATGTTTTTCTTATTTAGTTTTATTCGAAGTATGGAATGAGAGTCTCTATGTAACTCATAAAATTATTATCATATAATTAAAAGTAGAAGTTGAAGCACCTTGTAATAAGGGGTTTTATTGAAATTTTCTTCGATAAAAAGTTATACTATTTACATATGGTAAAAAAATATTTTTTTATATACGAATAGTTAGTGTGTTTACTTCTTCAAATGTTGAACCTTCTTAATAAATTTTTTGATTCCGTTAGTCGTAAAAGATATTTGTCACTCTTTTTTTTAAATCAAATTCATCCTTAAATAACCAAATTATACGTGCGTCAACTAATTTTGACAAATATCCAAAAACTATACAGTTAGATACGTAGTTGGAGAGCTCACAGGAGGTCATTTGGTTAGTGGAATAAATCGATTATGTGAGATATTTTAAAATTAAGTTTGAAATTAATATTATATTATATTTAATTTGATGTACAAATAATTCTATTATAAATTTACACTTCAAACTTAATTTATTTTATCCCACTTAAATAGTAGATAAACTAATTCAAAAATTATAATTTTGTAATAATTTTATTCGCGAACCAAACAATACCTTAATTAGTAAGTACTACTAAATTTAAATTTACACTAATTTCCCTTCGAAACACAAATTCGAAAACTCTTATTTTAAACAAAACAAAAATATCCTTACCTACTACAAGTCCACAATAGTTTTCTAATAATTATTACTTCCTGCAAGTGCCAAACATATTAAAACAAATCCAAGGAAAATCAAATCTCATGCAGAGTGAAGTTAACTTCTTCTTTTTATTTTTTTGGGAAAAAAAAAGTACAACACTAATTTCTTGCACAAATTAATACAATATTGTCTCCCCATATATACTTCGATCTCCAAATTCATAGTTTCTAACATGAATTGATATGTATTACTTGAGTCGAGGATCTTTCAGAAACAAGATCCCTTTACTTACACAAAGTAGTAATAAGATTGATAAATTTTATTTTTTTCAGATCTCAGTTATAAAATTACATTGAATACTCACCATTTTTTGTTAAAACTATGAATAGAGTACTCATGGAAAGAGGATAGAATTGAAAGCATGTGAGGGAGAGAGGGGCCAACTAAAATAATGTTTTTTTTTCATGACTAAAAATTAAAATAATGTAATGTAGTCCAATGAATAATACAAATCATTTCATCTTCTTTTTTTATCCCATCACTAGATTTTGGTAAAAGTGGCCAAAACAAAAGTATGATTTTTTAGCATAAATTGAATGTGGTAAATTCACACTAATATGTTCTATATAGATTTGAAAACAAATTACTTACTTAAACAATATGTGCAGAATTTCTGCTTATCACAAATTTAACTCGCGTTCTAAATATATTTTAGGATTAATAATCTTTTTATGACTTTCTTGTGGAAAAAATAACCGAATAGAAGTTTTTTTTTTTTTTTTGTATATTCCAATAAAATGTCTAAATTCATCTAGAGAAAACATTATTTTAAAAAATAATAATTGTTGAGCTTTAACCCAATAAATTACAGATGGATAAAAGTTATACAAAGATAGCTTATGCTTAAGCAAACTTTGAAAAAATAAATCACATTATTACAGTGGACAGTGGTCCACAATGAACTTTAGCTTAGGACCTAAGTTTTCTATAATTTTACAAAAGTTTTACATTATATCCCTAAAGGTACCTAATGAGATCTTTAAATTTGAAATAAGTTCGACATGGTTTTTTATAGATGTTTGATATTCAATTAAAATTCAAGTAATTTGAATTTATAAATTGTAAGCTCATTGCATGACCAAATTTTGGAGATGACGTTTTCAATGAAACTTTTCCATATTGAAAGTCTCAGATTTGAGGTGAAAGGATCTCATTCATTTCGTCACAATCCACAATGATAAATAAGTTTCACTTGAATTTTTATTTTTTTTAAAATGATAGTTGCATATTTGGTTCCTTTGATTATTGATAAATTATGCTTTTGATCTTTGTGATAAATAACTAAACAGAGTTATTTTCTTCAATCAATTAAAATGTATGCTTTTAGTACCTTCATTTGAAAAAATTATATGTAATATTTAGATTATTTCTAAAATCATATTATTCTCCAATATGAAATAACAATTGAGTAATCAAATTACGAAACAAATAACAAAATGTTGTTAATTTGTGAACACTCACAAGGAAAACGATCAACTGCATACATTCTATTAATTGAAAGTTAAATGCGTTTAGTCAGATACCACGAGAATTAAAACTAAAACTAATTTTTTTATACCAAAATCTAAGGAACTAAAAGTGCTATTAACACAAGAAAAAAAAAAGGGGGAAAGGAAAAGGAAAAGGAAAAGAGAAGTTTCCCTTCAAATAAGGATAAAATTACGAATATGAATTGTGGTGCAATGGTGAAATTGTTCCACTCTTAATCAGAGGTCTTTTGTTCAAGCCCTAGGTATGGAGAAAATTACGTTGATGGCGTCACCCCTGAATGGATCCAGCAATATACAATAAAAATTTAATCGAAGCTCTACTATGGACTCCGGATATGAGGAACAAAATAGAGAGGATAAGATTAGGTGATGGTAGACCCTACATTAATATAGGGAAACTTAAATATGTGGGAAAAATTGCCCCAAAATTAAGGGTAACAAATTTTCAATTGGGGGACCATCTTTAATCCAATTTATGTAGACAAAATCTCCTTACTGGCAAATGAAAAGGGCCTTCTTTTTTTTTGACAAATATCCCACTGGATTAATTAAACAAATTTGTCTTTAATTATTAGTCAAACATTAAAGATTACTAATTTCATTATGAGTCTAAGGAATCTTTACTTAAATTCTCCTTTTAATTCCTCATTAACAATGTCTATTAGATAACTTTTTTAATTAGGATCAAACCACTTTAAGTAGTTTAGTGTGTTTGGTTCAATATTTGATTAAAGAGTCAATTAGTTGTGTATGTTCTATGGATGGCCTACCTCTAATGTGTTCTCAAAATTCCTTCATATATTTGTATTTTTTTTCTTGAGCTCGTAGATACAATCAACTTTAAATATGAATATCGAACATCGAACATCGATAAGAAACAAGAAAAAAGGACATTTTCGTTCTAAAGATTTGCTCGTCTAAATATTTCGATTTGAAATTAAAAAAAAACAATTACTATAAATAACATAGGCTGCCGACCTACAAGGCTGAATTTTTCTTCTTTTTTTTTCCTTCTGGATTAAGTAGTAGTCTATAAATACTGCCACCAATTGAATTTTCTTGTGGAAAAGTATTCATATGATCCCTAAATTTCTTTTAAACATTAAATTGATTTTTTCAACAAAATCTCATGTTTTTGAAAAAATAGGTTTGTATTGTGATGGCTTGAAACAGTCTTGTTAAAGTTTTTGTTCTTTTGTTTCTCAGCTCATCCAAACGTATCGGAGCCGACTAATTTGAATTCATATCGCATAAGATTTATTAGTGAAAGTGCTTTCTATGATTTTTTTTTTATATCTAAAACTCAAAAACCGAAACTTCTGATTAAGGGGTCTTATTAAGAAAAGAAAACATCCCCTTCTTATAAAATGCTACCTATAGCAACAATTAACAATTAACATGCATGTTATCATATATAAAGAGGCAATTAGAGGGAAACTGAGAGGAAGTTATGAAGGGAGAGAAATAGTGTTGCTAATTAGGGAGACATTTCAACATGACTTAAATTTAAAAAATGTTTTTGTTTATATAACAAAAAGAATAAAAAGAAACATTGCAACTATACAACTAAATAATAATAATAATATTTGAAGGGGAGCACAAGTCTTAAAGCCATGTTAGTGGTGTTAAGGGGGGACTTCACTTGATAGATGATGGCAAAAGGTGCATTTGCATGTGCCTCTCTTGGTCTCTTTATATAATTCCTACTAACATATTTTACAACTTTAAGTTATACACATCGTTAATATAAAAAAAAATTATATTATTATCTGTTATAACATGTAATTTGTTTTGTTTTTAAGATTATAAATTTCATATTTTAAGAAAATTTACGTATAAATATCTTTTGAGTGACCTGATAATAATATAAAAAGTAAATACACGGATAATGGATATAAATTAAACTATAGTATTATTATGGTGTATGATGAGTGTGCCCAATTATGGATAGACAAATTGACAAACATAATTAGTTCACTTCATTGCAAAGAGACCCTCCTTATCCTATTTTTATATTCTTGAAGAGGGGCCATTTGGTGGGGGTGTTGATTTGATTTTGTTGAGTGTTGTCATTAGTCATACAGTGCTGTTTTGTGCAGGCAAGAATCTGGGTTGGGCCTTCCAATATTTCCAATTTGGTATTATATATTACTCGTACTTGTTTGAAATTGAAACGTAATTATTGATTCTTTCGAGATTTTTGCCTATTAAAAGTTACCTTATGCAAGGATGGGGTGTAAGATCGTGATAGTGACTTATGAGTGCAATTAAAGGAGAACTTGTTTTGAGAGAATGTTAATTTTTATAATAAATCAATTGCCGGTCTATTATTTGTTGTAATTTTAGTGAATTTTACACAAAAAGTAATGTTGCTTGTCGAAAGTACTAAATGTTGCTTCTTTAAGAACTTACTTATATTTGATGTTTACACTAAATCAATAAATGCGTAACATATATGTGTACATAGACCTCCATCACTTAACCATAGTTAATAAACCTTAACTTGATTTAAGTTAGCACAGTAAACAACTCAATTCTAAATGTACCTTTTCAAAGCTAAGGTGTTCGTGAAGCGTACATGTATCAATTCAAGGAGTTTAGATGGTCACAATGAAAGTTAAAGTGTTCAACTGTCAATGAAGACCAAGTTAATTAAAGTGTCTATATGTGCATTAAGCCTTTAAAATATTGTTTTAAAAATAAAGTATTTAGTATTAGGACAAATAGTCCCAACTATAGAGCAAAAAATGATTATAGAAGATTCATACAGCCTATAACTCAATTGATTTGACATTCAAACATGATTAATGGAAGAGGCAAAAAGTTAAGAGTTAAAGCTGTTAGTAGTATTACTTATAAAATAAATAGTTAAGGGAAATAACCACTTAATTAACAGTTTTTTTATGACAAGGAAAACTCTCTATTCCCTATCCTTTGAGTGCGCATAGATAAAATCTCCATTCCTATGCAATAGTAACCTGCACTAGACAAGCCCAGTACAACGAGTTCGACCCTAAAGGCAAACCCCTTGCTTTTGCTGGCAAGGTTTCAAACTTCAGACCTCCAACACAGAAGTCCAAGCCCAAACCATTGAGCCACCCCGAAAAAGTGTTATCTCTAATAGGGATTAGCTAAAAAAAAAAAAAAAGTTAATTGGGAACACATCTTATATCAACTGAATATTTGCCAACTCCTGCTATGAGACTTTTTGAATCTTATGCATTTCATCATGTTTAACACATAAGTTTACATTATATGTAATGCATCAAGTAAGCTTTTACCAATGCCAAAATATAAGAATAGAGCCTATAAATGCATATAATATGTAGTCTATGAGTTTGTCAACTAAAAGAAACAACTGGAAATTAAGTTAATGAGGAAAAGTAAGAAATAATTATCATAAATACTACAAAATCAAACTGATATCTCCTAGACCTTTGAGGTGTGTTGTTCTTAATTTATCTCAAAAGGTAGGAGAAAATATGAATCAAGAGGAAGTGTGCTTAGTGTAGCAAAATTCATTTACTCTGTATCTCTGATGCTTTCACTTGTGAGCCACAACTTCTTTTGGATGATGAAAACAATCTCATCTCCTTCCTGGTCTTGATCTGGCGTTGGATCAGCTACCGCTTCCCAGTGCAACGGAGATAAATACTTCTTTACAAAGTCAATAACATGTTGTTTGTCGCGGAAGATGACAAAACCACTAGGCCTTACTATGCGATCTATCTCGAGTAACAGATCCTCACCACTGCAGCCTTTCTTTTCAATGTCGGAGAATACATTCCATGCATGGAGCAAATCATAGGTCCTAGGATATGTTGAAAATGCTTCACACCTGCACTCAACGATGCGCAAAGAAGTAAGATTTTTGATGATCAGCTATGGTTCAGAGATTCTAAAGGTCTGCATGCTTCTTATGGTATACTTATTCTGAAGTTGGATAACAACAACAAGAACATATCCCGTGTAATCCCACCAAGTGAGGTCTGGGTGGGTAGAGTGTACACAGGTAGAGAGGCGGTTTACGATAGACCCTCGGCTCAAAGACTTATGTTGATCAGATTTACCAAAAATGTTGCTGCACCTGTGTCAGATCTTAAAAAATTGTAATACTTTTGGAGGATCTGACACATATGTCTGCATTTTTGAAGAGTTCGATCAAATTAAAACAGCAATGCACATTTTAACCTCAGATATATTTAAGCAGGTTTTAATTTCCATCTTTGCTGTCAGTTAATTGACCTATTAAGAGGATCTCACAAGATCAATATTGTAAAGGATGCTAGCTTGACGCCCATAGAGTAGACTGGAGAAATCTACGTAGTTCTGTTAAGTAAGAAATTATCCACGTACCAGTCATGAGTTGTGCCAATCAAACCACGATCATATACAATCTTGAGAGTGTTAGGTCCATCTTTGGGTACAACGTTCATGACCCAAACATCTTTGTCCTTCAAAGCAGCAGCAAATGACCCCAGATTTGCCTTCATGTCCATGATATTTCTCAGTGTGTCTGAAGAGATCTTTGAACTTAAAATATTCCAGTAATGTTCAACCCTTCGCTGCCAAAGCTCCTGCGTATAAACCAAGAAAAGCAAGAAGCATATTAAGCTTTCCCTTTCCATTGTCACGATTGCACCTAAGCACTTTAATCTCACATGTGGAATGATGTGGCAGAAATTGAAAAAATAAGATTATAAAATTACCACGTCCTTCTCAAACATTTCACTTGAATACCCAAAATCAGCAAGACGAGGAGGAGGAGTGGATAGCCTCGCTGGCCAAGGAGCCAGTCCGCTTCCGCCAACTTTGTGGTCATCTGATATCAGAAAATGAGAATAAGGTTATACGTTTTGAGGAAAACAACAAGCTTCAGCTAAACTGTGACTTATTTTCTTTGAAAAAAACAAAATTACAACTTCTGCTCATGCATATTGTATCACAAAACTAATGGAACAATATCGATGTAAACATTATAAAAAAGGCTCCAAACATAATCATAGCATATACGCAAGAAAAATCCACTTACAAGGTTGAACAATCCGGGAAGAGATAGACATGACATTGTACACTCAAAACTGTAACTTTCGATTCAGTGATTAGGTGCTTTGACGAGTGGATTTTCTTAATATACCATACATTGTTTGAGAAAACCTTCCGGAGACTACTAATTTTGGTGCTCAATTCTATCTAATTCTGAAATTGGGTTCGCAAAGTTAACATTCTTTTTGTTATGAGCTACTATTGCTTAGTTGACCAGATATAAAACACTTCTATCTGCCATTTTTACTGCTTTACACAGGTATACTCACCGTCACCGATGCTCAAGAATGAAAATAAGCAAGAGACAGGACACTTACGATCAGAATAAGGTGTTATGCATGCTTCCATATTCACACCCCAAACAGCATCAGGATCATCATTGGACCGACAAAGTGGTGGTTGAGTACCAGCTGGTCTTTCCATGTAACAGTCATTGTTTAGAGGCTTGACCCAAATCACTGTTTGGTTCTTTTTTTCTGCTATTTTCCAGCACATGCGTTCGACAAGTGTGCTCATCTGTTTCCATATTCTGAGATCCTCTTCATCCTGTGCATATGCTTCGGGAGATGAATAGGCAAAATAGCCTCCAGGTCTAAGCACCCTATCAAGCTCGAGAAGAAGGATGCCATCCCTCTGAAGCCAATCAATCCTACAACGGGAACAGTGAGCAAATTCAAATGATCTGCTTGGGTAGGGAAGCCTTTTTGTTCCAAGAACACCAAGATATGCAGGAATTCCTCTCTCTAAGGCAAATTGGATCTGATTCTGATGCACATCATTCGGCGCCAATGACATTGCTATGATATCAGAGGATAGAAGATAACCACCAAAGCTAGCCACACCACAACCAACGTCAAAAACTGTGCGTATCCTTCCTCCATTGTTCAAGTTATTGTTCGGAAATTTCAGCATCTGCAATCGTGATTACAGGTAAGACAACTTTGAGAAGTGCGAACATCTTAAGAGTTGATGATTTAATCACAAGGATGGTTACATATTTCATTTTATTGACGGAGAAGCTATATTTCAAGAGATAGAGTGCTCACGTTTGCAATTAAAGCAATGTACTTATCAGCTCCATAGTGAAAGTGAGTGCCTCCACCAGGAAATATGATCTTTTCACCCTTAACAACCATCCAGTTTTGGTCAGATTTCTCATGAGCAAGGTGAGTATGTGGTATGTTCGCCTTCCAAACCTCATCTCTACTTCTTGGCCACTTAATCGGTACCTACAGCAACATCCAAGGGGGAAAGCAAAAACAGATGTGTCTGATCAAAAAATTCGAATAACATTGGAAGTTAGAGCATATTCTTAACTTATATTTAGTACTGATATAGCTTATGCACCTTGTAGCCAGCTGGAGGAGGAATCAAGCAATTGAAACGTCTTTCAGGCAATGGGCAATGTCTTTCATAGTGCTCCATTAATGTTAGATCCAGCTTCAATCTCATTTGGTATATGAGATGCCTGTCCAGACAGGGAATTAACTCCGAATGTCGATCATCGCAAACCTTTCAAGAGAAAAAACAATAGTAGCACAAAAGTTAAAAAGTCAACAAGACAACCAAAATGCTGCAAGTGTTTTCGCATCCCTCCATTTAGCACAGAGTCACACGGGATACTTAAGTGAGAGTGACTGTGACATCACATCTATCAACAAAACGAAAGGAAAAATAATACTCACTGGGAAGCTCTTAGAAACAATGCCATCTTCACCATCTTCCAGCCCAAACTTCTCATCTTGCTTGCTGCTAAGATCAGAGTCATCATCTCCACCCAAATACGAGGATCCCAGTTTCCTCAACGATCGGCTTCCATACTCTAAAGCAGATTCACCGTTGCTCTTAGAGCCAAAATAAAAATACAGGACAACAACAAAGATTGCAACAACAGCTACAGAAGTCAACAAGCGCTTCTTCTGCGCTCCATCTGATCTCCCTCGCATCATTTGTGTAGTTTTAGAATTTTCAGAAAATCTTCAGCTTCACCCTTCCCCTTCAGTTCTTAGAAGTCATTGCTTAGGTGGACCAGTTAGCTCCAAGATCCCAAACGTAACAGATTGCACAAATTAGATTCTGAAGGAAGATGGATTTCTTCTATTGGTGAAATAACCTGCGAAATCACATGCACAAACAACAAGATCAACTCGAGTAGTGTGGCAAAGGGCAAACAAAAATAAGAATAAAAAGAAAGAAAAACCATAGAGATATTTCAAAAAAGAATCCAAAAAATAAAAAATCAATATAAAAGTCCAACCGCAGTAGATATTGCAGTATGCACTAAGCTTGCATGTCGGCCACACATGCTATATTTCTTTGAAAAGAACATGTAAATTAAACTTATACTATATTTCGTGTACAATTTCATGATCTCAGAAACAATCTTTGAAGTCATACTGAACTCCACGAAAGTTTCCAAGCTCAAGCTCAGATATGATTCTCCGACTTGGGTATTACTCCTTGAAATTAGACGATAAGTATGTCTACTTCTCTAGCCAGTTAGGGAATGAGATGAAAGCAACAACAATCCACTAACTGCATAATGTTTCATGACTTATATAACATGCGACTCTCAAACGTTTTCAAGTATATGTAGGCCAAATAGGCTATCTTATAAGCCAAGAGCAAATTATTGATGATAAGAAAGATCAACCCAGCACTTACCTTTAAAGGATTACCAAAGAACCACTTTTTCTCCCCCCTCCCCAAAGTAATAGGTATTAGATCACACTCGTAATGTACTAAGTGATGCATTCAGAAGGAAAATGGAACTGGAAGAGGAAGACAATGTCAAGTGGAATTCCAGAAACAGAGTTGGCTAGCTGCAGGTATATCATTTACGTTTCAGGCAACATTGTCAACAGTGTCTTCCACTGCCTCACATTCTATTTTTCGTACAATGACAAAAAAAATAAAAAATCGTATGCTATTTACTATATAAAAATTGCAGATTCACAATGGAACTTCCCATATCTACAGCTGAGAAGTACATCAACTATGAACAAGATCCCCATGCATAAAAACATTTGGACTAATTGTGAAGACCAATGAAATTCAACGTTTATCCTTGGAGATCAAAGCAATAATGCGCTTATACTGATGACAGGTATAAGAATAATTAAACTTGCTGAAACACAGATCTGGAATGATGCAATTAAGAATCCAAGATTACTCGTACAAATAAACAAGTCTAGGCCTTATTAGCATTCATAGGTAGAACAACAAAAGCAGAAATCAGATATTAACCTAGCTGAGATTTTTTTGAAAAAAGAGCATAAAAGGCCAAAGGATAAGCAAAATCCAACATGATCCATTAAACAAGCCATAATTACTACTAATACAAATTAACAAGATTAAGCAGTCACATTAATGGGTACAAACAACCGAACCAAGAACAGATTTTGGCCTAGATGGGCAATTAACCAGCTCAAAGGCAAAATGGACAAGCCAGATCCAATATTAAAAAAAACATGATTGTTGATACAAATCAAGACTAAGCACTGGTATTAAAGGGTCCAAAAATTAGAGCAAAAGATTAGAACTTTGCGTAGCTGAGCATGATTAACAAGCACAAAAGGCCAAAACTGAGTAAGCTAGATTCAATATTAAAAAAAAACATGCATGTTAACAACAAGATTAAACACTAGTCTAAAACATTCTAAAACATTAAAGGATCTAAAACATTATAGCAAAAGATTAGAACTTTAGCTAAGAAGGATTAACCATCAAAAAAGGCCAAAATGGATAAGCCAGATTCAATAAGATTAAGTAGTAGCGTCAAAGGGACTAAAACATTAGAGCAAAATATTAAAACTTGAACTAGCTGAAAACAATTAACCAGCAGAAAAGAGCAAATGGGTAAGCCAGATTCAATATTAAGAAAAAACTCATGATTGCTAATACAAATCAACAAGATTAAGCAGTATTATTAAAGGGTCCAAAACATTAGAGCAAAAAGATTAGAATTAATAAGCAAAATGGCCAAAATGAGTAGCCGGATTCAATAATAAGAAAAAGTCCAAAACAGTACAACAAAAGATTACAACTTTGCATGGCTAAACAAATAAACAAGATTAAACACAAAGATTAGAAGTTTGTCTAGTTGAGGATTAAGAATAGGATAAAATGGGTAAGCGAGATTCAATATTAAAAAAAAAAGGTATTATTCAAGATTAAACACTACCATTATCACAAACATTAGAGCAAAAAGATTAGAACTTTGCCGGATGAAACCAATTAACAAGTAGAAAAGACCAAATGGGTAAGCGAAATCAATCAGATCCACAAATACAAAAAAGAATCTTACAGTATTCGAGCAGAATAGGTGCAGATCTGAAATTGTAGAAATGGGGTAAGTGTTACAAATTGGTAACAGTAGGACGTGTCAAAAAAAACAAGAAAATAGTTAAGTGTATGATGGAGAGAAAGAGAGCGGAACAAAGCTATGTATAAAAAGAAAAATGTATTATTGGATACAGTTGGGAGGAATGAAGGGGGTGGGGTGCCGACAGGGTGGGGGTGGGATTGGGCTATTGGATCTCATTTTCAGTGAAGGGTGAAAATTTAGGGATGTTTTATGCCATTTTGGGAAAAGAAAGGGGATAGAAGTGAAAGGTACAAAATTTTATGTGATTAAGTGTAAAATTGAGAAAAAAAAATAGTATGACAAAAATGGTCTACTCCTAGAAAATAAAAAATAAAAAATTTATGTGATAAGTGTAAAATTGAGAAAAAAACATAGTATGACAAAAATGGTCTACTCCTAGAAAATAAAAAATAATTATAAACAAGGTAATTTTGGAAGAATAAGATCAATCATACATAAAATTTTAAAATGTCACTTAATTTAAAAACATTCAAAATAATCTCAAGTATACACGGAATGAATATAATCATTTAAGTTAATTAAAAATAACATTTTTAGTCTATATTAAATATTTATCGAACTTTATTTGTTAGATTTGACGGAGATTATGATTATTCTTTTTAAAAAGAAACTCATATTTAGAGGTATAATTTTTGTAATTTTTTAATTATATCTAGTGTGTCATACTAATTCGGGTGATTACTTTTGGCTGACTGGCCATTTATGTTAATATTCCAAAAATAAAAAATAACACACACACATATAATGTACTTATTATATCGTTTCGTAAATGATCTCTATAACAATATATTCAATGTAATTTTATAAGTGTAATCGGTGAAGGATAAAATATACACATATTTTTTCTTCAGTACTTTCATAGTTAGTAGGCGTTTGGCCATGCGATACCATATCACGATATGATATCGTGAGATGAAATCAGCGTTTGGACATGTGATTTTACGCTGATTCCATATAATGAGATGTGATTCCATATTCTTCAAAAACCATGATATGGAATTATATGAGAATTTCATATCATGATTTGAGATATTTTAATACAAAAATTGATCCACGAATTTATATTTTGTTAAAACAACCCCACATTTATATCTACTAACCATTTATTTCATATGTAAATAAAATTTATAATCACATTGCATTGTCTTGGAAGCATTATTTTTATTACTCTTACAAACATTATTTTTATGAAGTGCATTCTATAATGCTTCCAATTTATTTTATGTTCACTAAACTAATATTGATGTATTTTTTATTTGGTAGGATTGTGTTGGTGCGATTGATGGAACATATATAGAAGGGGAGGTTCCTAAAGCGGTGCAACAAGCATATCGTAATCGCAAAGGAAGAACATCACCAAATGTCTTATGTGCTTGATATTTTGATATGCAATTTACCTTTGTTGCTGCTGGTTGGGAAGGTACTGCACATGATAGTAAAGTACTTGAGAATGCACTTGTTGAACCAACGTCACAATTTCCATTTCCATCACATGGTAACTTTAAATTACATCCTTAGAATAATATTATTTATTCACACAAAGCTGTCTTGCTCATTTACGTCACATATGCTTTTAGTAATTCTTTATAAAATGTTTGTTGGTAGATAAATATTATGTTGTTGATGCTGGTTTTCGAAACACAAAAGAATTTTTAGCTACATACAAAGGACTACGCTATCATTTGCAAGATTATCGAGGAAGTGAAAGAGAGCCTCAAAATGCCAAAGAATTGTTTAATTATAGGCATTCATCTGTGCGCAATGTGATTGAACGGACTTTTGGAGCTTGGAAAAATAGATTTAGAATACTGAAACACAAGTGATATTGATACACAAGTGATTTAGAACGGACTTTTGGAGCATGAACCATTATGATATTGATACACAAGTGAAAATTGTCATAGCTTGTGCAGTGTTACATAATTATTTGCGAGAATACCAAAGTTGTCACGACCCGAGAGTACCCCCTAGTCGTAACATGGCGTATTCGACCCTGAAGGGGTCTTATACAAGCCACATAGTCATTCATTGCATTCAATAATGAAAATAGTGCGGAATAAAAACTTATTTACATCCACACATTT
>JAJOOS010009150.1:0-16575 GCA_029582725.1 Solanum chiquidenum
ATTAGAAGAAGAACTAGAAGAAAAAGAAGAAAATAACCAAGATAATCTATCTGAAATAAGAATTGATGAAATAAACGACGATGATCTAGATGAACAACATTCAGAAACAAGCGAAACATATACGGAACTTTTAGCCAACATAGATAATACAAAGAATTTAGAAGTAAATACAGGAGACGTAGATGAAAGACCTAGTACATCAGGAATAAAAAACCCAAAAATTTAAAAATATTATAATGCAAACGATGAACAATATGATAGAGAAAAAACTATATGAGATAAAAGATTGAATAAAAAATGGGCACCTAAAACAATAACCGAACAACATATTTTTTTAGATTCAGATTGTGCAGCAGATATAAATAAAACAATCCAATTATGGATGGGATATATATCAAAACAATTAATAGATAACAAAATAGTAATAACAGAAACACCAAGATACATAGAAAGAACACTTATAGGAACAGTAAAACTATGGCTACAAAATTTATCAGACGAAAGTTTAAAAACTTTAAGAAATAGTACAAAACATAATTAACTCAAATGAACAACTAGATACACAAAAGAAATTACAATCATTTCTAGGACTAGTAAATCAAGTAAGAGAATAAATGCATGGTGAATTAGCCACTACAACTATGAAAATATTATATAAATACGAAATAGCTATAAGAAATGAATTTAGTAGTATGACAACAGAAGTAGAAGAACAAAATAAAGAAAAAAATCATAAACCGGAATCTAATGACAAAATTAGCAATATGTAATATGTATTATATAGATGAATATACATGTGTATTCAAAGAATACTATTATAAAGGAACATATAGCACAGAAGAAAGTAAAGAAATAAGGAAATTATACTTTACAAAATTACCAGAACCTTTTAATTCAAAAATAATAAAAAGTTGGAATGAAGCAGGATTAACAGATACCTTAGGAGCTAGAATAAAATTCCTACAACGATGATTTATAGAACTATGTGAAAAACATAAAGAAGAAATAAAAATGGAAAAGATATTAGTAAAAAACCTAGCATGTTGCAAAAATAAAACAACACCCAAATTTGGTTGTACGGATAGGTATTATAAAAAATACAGATCAAAATACAAGTATAAAAGACCAAGGAGAAACTACTACGTAAAAACCTACAAAACCAAAAGACCATATAGACAAAAAAGAAAACTAACGGAATGTACTTGTTATAATTGTGGAAAATTAGGACACATAGCTAAAGATTGTAAATTACCTAAAAATCCAAAGAAAAAACAAATATCAAAAATACTATTAGACAACGAAAAATATATACCAATAGAATATATAGATTATGAATTAGAAAGCGATGATAGTATATATGAATTATCAGAAAACGAAACAAACAAAATGGAAAATAATTCACTGACCGAATCAGATAATGAATACTATATAAATGACTGAAACAAATATACAAATAATAACTAAAGAAAAATATTATCAAGGTGAAGAATCTTTAGAAAAAAAAATAATATTTGATAATAGTATATTTGAACAAATAAAAGAAAAAGAATTAGAGCTAAGCGTAGAAAAAATATTCGGAATACCAACAATAAGAAATTGGTTTAAACGACAAAAAGAAGAATATTATGTAGTAAGTCAAAGAGAACATATCATAGATTGCAAATACACCAAAGGAAAGGCTAAAATACCAATAATAAACAAATGAATAATAAATAAAGAAATACAAGATAGTAAGGCTAAAAATCCAATTAAATATGTACATTTAGGAGGAACAAAAATATTAATAAAAACATGTTTTAGAGAAGGAATAGATACACCCATAGAAATATACTTAGCAGATGATAGAATTATACAACCTATAGAAAAACGTATAATAAGTGCAGTAAAAGGCAAGCCTTCAATAAACGAAGCAAGCTTTCACAAAAAAAACACTCTCAAATACTTAAGATATTTATACTTAATACATAATGGAGCAACCTTCAGATATCATGGATAAGCAAGAGGAAAAGGTATATTGTTCAATAAATATGAGGAACTAATTTCATATATTCCTGAATATCATACATATGATTGAATAAATTTATGTTAGTTATTATGGATTAGAATTATTTGAATCATGATTTCTAGTTTATTAGCACACTGGAAACAGGGAGAAAACTTCTATACTATGTCATCCTAATGTTGAAACCGGTAGGCAAGGAAAGCCGTTAGGGGAGTAAACAAAGTTGAGGTGCTGATAAAAAGAAAGTATCCGCTAAAGTACGATGCTAGTAGTGACAGTAAAACATGATAAACAAATAATCTCATTCATAATGATCTAATATGAATTTAATCAATTATGAATATGATAGGAAGGAATAATTAAAAATAAAAAACCTGCATAACAACGACATGACTACATACATGCATGATGAAATAATAAAAAAATATGAAACTTTGATCCTATATATACTTAAAGGTATAGAGATAATTGAATTAAGAAGAATCATATGGGAAAAAATATTTAATGACGACGAATTAGAAGATATACTAAATCAACAATGGTATGAAATAGACCTACACGACCTATATTTAGACCCCGAAAGAATAGAGTTATATGATTTAGAAATAGATTCAGATTGAAATGAACTACGAATATTTACAATATTGGACAGAAGCTATGAAAGATATAAAGCTATTAGAACAATTAATGGAAAACAATTTATATATGTACCTAAGAACCAAGATATGTTATATCTAGAATATATCATAAATAATATTAGAGAGACATCAAGATTAAAACACTTAGCAAAAGAATATTATAATAAAATCTTTAACCAGACATAGATGAATTCCGCACCCCCGAAAAATCTTCTAATTGTTGTACTTCCTTTTTTGCTTGTTGTTTTATTTTTTCGATTTCCGTTTTTCTATCTGTTTCTTCATTTTCTTTTGTTATTCTTATCATAGCAGTTAAACTATCTTCTAGTTTTACCATTTCTTTTTCTAACATTAAACTTAGATTGTCACCTATTTTCTTATATCTCCTTCCTAAAATAGCAGTAGTATATTGTCTCACATGACCATCTAAAACAACATCTTGAAACTAAAGTAGGGACACGACCCTTTACAATCGAAAGACCAACAAATGTCTATTACATGATAGAAAAGAAACATCTAAACACTTGTCCTCGATCTATGAGGACATACCACTTTAGCCTTGGAGGATTCTCAGTCCAAGCTCCAACTAGAGAGTATCAAATCGAGTACCAATCCCTACATTTCATAACGGTAAAGAAAATATGGGTTAGCACAATTAAGTACTAAGTATGATAGCCATGCAAAAACATGTTTAAAGTGGATATTTTATTTGAAAGTCATGATATATGCCATTTTGAGAAAACATCATGAACATAAGCATTACAGGCATAATATACACACAAAATCAACATACAAATAATTTCACCACATTAGAACAGAACCAACACATATGACATTTCATTACCTTAAGCTTTCACCACCAGTAACCCCGGACCATACCTTGTGCATTGTATGAATAACGTCCCATACCACCATCCACACTAGATACCACTTATGGCCATCAAAAGTGAACTTACCATTCATCCTTTTAATCTTTACTTAATACTCATACATAAGAGATATAAATATTACATGAGTCATATCAACACATTAGGACCAAAATCTAGGACAACCCTAAGTCATACTTGTGCAATGTATGAATAGCATCCATACTACTACTCACACTAAGTATTCATTTGAAGCCAGCCTAGAAAAGGCACATTTATACACAATAATTCATGACAAGGAAGTAACTCATAATACAATCCAAGTATAGCATACATCATCACATTAAATACATAAGTCAACATTCCCCATTAACTTCATTAAGAACACCTTCATTCATTAGACATTAAACCAACATTATTCATTCGCTTCATCATAAGAGCATATTCATTTCATTTAACATTATAACATAAAGGAACACACCATGACTACTCTAAATATCTACTTGTGCAATGCATAGATGGCATCCCATACTACCACCCACATTAAGTAGTACATTCATAAGAAGCCATAGTTCATTAACATTTTTTGTGGGGGTAAGCATTAACCGACATAGACCATGTGAGAAATTCATGGAATCCCAGTGTCACCCTCACCGGATAAGGGATTCCTACTTGCCTAAGGTAGGACCATTGCTTTTATCTTAGGTGGATCCACTAGCTAGACCTATGGTGGTAGATAGTTATGGGATAGGGATATTGCTACTAGATACCCCCCCTCAACTCACGGATGAGCATCCATCTCAAGAGATTGTTAGTAGATACCCTGCCTCAACTTCCGGATGAGCATCTATTTCAATTCATATCCACTCGATGCTTAGCATTATTTCCCACATAGTTTTTAACATTCATTAATTTAGTCATCATTATGGGATAAGAGATTGTTATTAGATACCCTTCCTCAACTCCCAGATGGGGATCCATCTCAAACCCAACATTCATTCATTAGATAGCTCATAGATTAAAAGATTAGAATAACCTTTCAACTAAGAATCCTATATTGTGAGAAAGTCCTTCCATAACATGTCATTACCATTCATTAGAGTACAATTGAGAATTGTCTTTCAATCAACCCATTATCATTAGCATAGTCGTAGAAACTTCATTAATTAGTCACTCATAAGTGTGTGTATGTGAGAATCACCTTTCACATACATCCTCATCATTCATAGGTGTTAATTGAGAAATAACATTCAATCATAACACAATTACATTCTAAATATGATCATAACACTTTCATTGAGATCACACACATAAATACTTCACATCATAATCTTACATAATCCTTCATAAAATTTCCCCTTAGGGATATGAACCAACATCAACCCATAAATCTAAGATACTACAATAGATAAGGAAATTAACATGATTCAATAATTAATCCAATATAAGCATAAACAATTCAACATACTTGCATAACCAACAAACTCCAATTCTCAATTCACCACTTAAGAATTTGGGGGAAAACATGGGTTCTAGGAAGAAATCATGTTAATTCATCTTTAAAACTACAATTCACTCATAATTCAACAGCAATAATGCCTTTGAAAATCATTTGGAATCGAGCCCATGCCAAAATTGAAAACTATGGTTTTTGGGGAAACATTGGGGACTTGGAATCAACTTTGAAATTCGCTCCTTGAAAGAAACTAAGTCAATAATGAAGAGTATCGTACCTTCTACGGAAGAACTCCACGAAAATCCCTTGCAAAATTGAAGATTTAACCTTGAGATCTTGAATCCATCACCTCCAATGGAGGTTTCTTGAGAGAGAACTTTTGAGAAGAGAGGTTTCTAACTTTGGGGTGATTTGAAATAATGAATTCTAAAATAGAGTTTAATACTTTAAAAAATCTTAAAATACTTTAATAACTCAATCAGAACCGTCCATTAACTAAACTCAACTTAAAATGAATTTACCAAATAGCCCTCACCTTGGCCGAGATATTTGACAGAAAACAGTCATGACCCACGAACCACCACCCACGGACCGTGGATGGGACCACGGGCTGTTCTGGCAAACCGTGGTCCGGTTCAGCAAATCATATTTTGGGGGCTTGACCTACGGAGGCCATCCACGGGGCATGGATGGACCTACAGGGTGTAGGTCCCCATTCTTAGGTCATCCCAAAAAAACAGCTTTTTGGTTTTCTTGGGGTGTTGGGGGTTAGGGTTAGGGTCCTTCTCAAGGACCCCTTGGGTGGTCCTTGGGGAGTCGTACCTTGACCTTTAACCCCTAAACCTCTCAACCATAGCTTGGGACAACATTTTACACCCTCAAACCTCACACCAACTCAACCACACACTAGTTAGGCTCTAGTTTCACCTATTCATTTTACGGGTTGTTACATTATCCCCCACTTAGGTACATTCATCCTTGAATGACACTTTAAACATATTAAGGGGTTAACGATTCAAGACTAGAAGCCCATCATGCAACATTATAAAAAAATGCACAAAACTAGGAGGAAACATCAACTCCACATCGAAAAGCTCAATGCAACACAAGAAAGTAGGAACTAAATCTACAAACTCATTATGCATGAAAAATTCAACATTTCTCATTTCATTGGAGGAATTACCTTCTCCAACTGATATTGGGCTCATCATAACATCAATAAGAAAATTATGCAATTTCTTCATAAAATCATATTTAGGCATGTTCAACATTTAACCTCATGAAGAATATAGACAACTCATATCAACAGGAGGAACATAATTCATGAAACCTCTATTTCTCATTTAAATATACACTCATCAAGAACATGCATATCATAAGGAGACCATGGAAACACATATTCACATATGACTCCTAAACATGAAACAAGCTACAAGGAACTCTTGGTCTCAAGCTTGAATATGAATAGGAGGAAAGAGATAAGGATATCAAAACTCTCAACAACTTTACTATTCAACATACTATCCCCCACTTAGGAGTAAACCCAACTAATGCCAACATGAAAGACAACATAAGAACCTAAACAAGACATTCACAATCTATAAGGAACTAACACATACCGGTGCCTTCGTCCGGATTAGATCCTTTGTCCTTGTTAGCTTGAAGCACATAGAAACGGTTTCCCTTTGGGCGTAGTTCCCCATCCGTAGGTCATCCCAAAAAAATAGCTTTTTGGTTTTCTTGGGGTCTTGGAGTTTAGGCTTAGGGTCCTCCTCAAAGACCTCTTGGGTGTTCCTTAGGGAGTCGTACCTTGACGTTTAACCCATGAACCCCTCAACCAAAGATCGGGACAATATTTTACACCTTCAAACCTCACAGAAACTCAACCACACACTAGTTAGGCTTTAGTTTCACCTATTTGTTCTACGGATCGTTACATTATCACCCACTTAGGAACATTCAACCTTGAATGACACTTTAAACACATTAAGGGGTTAACGACTCATGACTAGTAGCCCATCATGCCTGCAACATTATAAACAATGCACAAAACTAGGAGGAAACATCAACTCCACATCAAAATGCTCAATGCAACACAAGAAAGTAGGAACTACATCTACAAACTAATTATTCATGAAAACCTCAACATTTCTCATTTCATTGGAGGAATTACCTTGTCCAACTCATAACGGGCTCATCATAACATCATTAAGCATATTATACAATTTCTTCATAAAAGCACATTTAGGCTTGTTCAATATTTAACCTCATGAAGCATATAGACAACTCATACTAAATGCATATCAACAAGAGGAACATAATTCATGAAAATGCAGTTTCTCATTTAGATATAAACTCATCAAGAACATCCATATCATAAGGAGACCATGGAAACACATATTCACACATGACTCCAAAACATGAAACAAGCTACAAGGAACTCTTAGTGTCACGCGTGAATAAGAATAGAAGGAAAGAGATAAGGATATCAAAACTCTCAACAACTTTACTATTCAACATACTATTCCCCACTTAGGAGTAAACCCAACTAAGGCCAACATGAAAGACAACATAAGAACTTTAAAAAGACATTCACAATCTATAAGGAACTAACATATTTCGGTGCCTTCATCCGGATTAGCTCATTTGTCCGTGTTAACCAGAAGCACATAGAAACAATTTCTCTTTGGAGCATTAGGATCCGGACCATCAAGAGAAGCTTGCTTATGCTCCGTTCCTTTTTACGAGAGTGTTGGGAAATCTCTCATCTTATGGCCCTTCTTTCCACACCCGAAGCAACCATCCATGCCGCCAAGGCACATACCCAAATGTTGCTTTCCACACTTGGCACATCTAGACCTTTCAAAAGAAGAACCACTTCCATTCCCTCCTTGAGATTTAGGGTTAGACACCCTATCATTGTTGACCATTAAGGAATATTGATTGGAGAACCTCTTTTTGGACCTTGGTTGACTTTGTTCATTCGACCTAGACCGCTTCATCTCTCTACACTTCCTCTCAAGTTTGGACTCCTCAATAGATTGAGCATACACTATGAGCCTAGAAATATTCATGTCATAATGGAGCATTACCGTACAACACTCTTCCTTAACTAGGTTGGATACATCCGTCACAAATCAAATCATCATATCCCTAGGGTTGGACACCAAAGATGGAGAATACTTAGATGAAGGAGTAAACATCAAGGAATACTCCTCCACACTCATGCTACCTTGCCTAAGGTTGATAAATTCCTCCACCTTAACCTCCCTCTTCTCACGGGGAAAGTACCTACCAAGGAAAGCTTTCTTAAACTCCTCCCATTCTATAGGACCCACTTCTATAGGCCTATTGTTATTCCATTGAGTAAACCAAAATTGGGCAACATCCTTCAATTGGTAGGAGGAAAGTTCCGCTTTTTCTCTAAGAGTCACCCCCATAGTATTGACTATTTTATACACCTCATCCCAAAACTCTTGGGGATCCTCTTCCACCTTATAACTTAGGAACACAGGAGGATTCATCCTCACAAAGTCCCTCAACCTAGAAGCCATAGTACTCTCGTACCATTCACTCTAGGCCCCACATCTCTATTAACTTGGGCCGTCATGGCTTGGTCTAAGGTTAGAAAAGCTGACCTAATCTCTTCATTAGTCATGGTCGGAGTATCAACCAGAATTCGGTTACCTTGAGGACCTTGGGGAGGAACTCCCTCATTCACATTCTCCTCTTCCACTCTTGTTGTGGGATCCTTATTGTATTCATATCCTATGAACACAAGAGAAGGATTAGGAAAAGGACACTTATAGATCGAAACACTAAGGCACGACATGAAGAATAATTGAAGAAGTGTAACTTCCTAACCTCATATTGCCTCTCGCTCATAGATGTGTCGCGACTCACACCGATGAACAATACTCTATCAGACGTGGCTTGTGAGACATCAATCATAAAAACCATTCCTATAACCTTATGCTCTGATACCATATTTGTCTCGACCCGAGCATATACCCCGGAAGCGACACGACATACAAGACTCCAAAAACACTCATACAAGCCTCATAGCATTCATAACATTCAATAAAAGTAAAATGGTGCGGATTTAAAACTTATTTAAATCCATACAATCAAATGTACTCATTTAAAAAATTTCAAAATAATGGAAGTCTATTGTCTCACATGGCCATCTAAAACAACATCTTGAAAACAAAAGTAGGGATACGGACCTTTACAATCGAAAAACCAACAAATGTCTATTACATGAAAAAAAAGGAAACATGTAAACATTTGTCCTCAATTTATTAGGACATACCACTTTGGCCTTGGAGGAATCGCAATCCAAACTCCAACTAGAGAGTATCAAATCTAGTACCAATCCCTACATTTCATAAAGGTAAAGAAAATATGCGTTAGCACAATTAAGTACTAAGTATGATATCCATGCAAAAATATGCTTAAAACGAACATTTTATTTGAAAGTCATGATATATGCCACTTTGACAAAACTTCATGAACATAAGCATAAGAGGCATAATATACACACATAACCAACATACAAGGCCTTTCTCTACATTATAACATAATCAACACATAAGACATTTCATTACCTTAAGCTTTCACCTCAAGTAACCCCAAAGCATACCTTGTGCAATGTATGAATAGTGTCCCATACCACCATCCACACTAGATACCACTTAAGGCCACCAAAAGTGAACTTACAATTCATTCTTTCCATCTTTACTCAATACTCATAAATAAGAGACATAAACATTACATGAGTCATATCAACACATTAGGACCAACATCTAGGACAACCGTAAGTCATACTTGTGCAATGTATTAGTAGCATCCCATACTACTACTCACAGTAAGTATTCCTTTGAAGCCACCCTAGACAAGGCACATTCATACACAATAATTCATGACAAGGAAGTAACTCATAATACAATCCAAGTATAGCATACATCATCACGTTAAATACATAAGTCAACATTCCCCATTAGCTTCATTAAGAATACCTTCATTCATTAGACATTAAACCAACCTTCTCTGTTAGCATCATCATAAGAGCATAGTCATTTCATTTAACATTATAACATAAAGTAACACACCATGACTACTCTCAAAGTCTACTTGTGCAATGCATAGATGGCATCCCATACTACAACCCACACTAAGTAGTACATTCTTAAGAAGCCCTAGTTCATGAACATTCTTTGTGGGAGTATGCCTTAACTGACATAGACCATGTGAGCAATTCATGGAATCTCGATGTCACCCTCACCGGATAAGGGATTCCTACTTGCTTAAGGTAGGACCATTGCTTTTAGCTTAGGTAGATCCATGTGGGCACATAATTATGGGATAGGGAGATTTCTACTATATACCCCACCTCAACTCACAGATGAGCATCTATCTCAAGAGATTGTTACTACATACCCTGCCTCAACTTCTGGATGAGCATCCATCTCAATTCATATTCACTCAGTGCTTATCATTATTTCCCACAGAGTACTTAACATTCATTACTTTAGTCATTATAATGGTATAAGATATTGTTACTAGATACCCCGCCTCAACTCTCGGATGGGCATCCATCTCAAACCCAACATTCATTTATTAAATAGCTCATACATTTAAAGATGAGAATAGGCTTTCAACTAAGAATCCCGTATTGTGAGAAATTCCTTTCACAACATGTCATTATAATTCATTAGAGTACAATTGAGAATCTCCTTTCAATCAACCCATTATCATTAATATAGTCATAGAAACTTCATTCATTAGTCATTCATTACTGTGTGTGCACGTGAGAATCACTTTTCACATATAGCCTCATCATTCATAGGTGTTAATTGAGAAATAACATTCAATCATAACACAAATACATTCTAAACATGATCATAACACTTTCATTGAGATCATACATATATACTTCACATCATAATCATACATAATCCTTCATGAAATTGCCAACTTAGGTCTATGAACCAACATCAACCCATAAATCGAAGATACTACAATAGACATGATTTAATAACTAATCCAATATAAACATCAACAATTCAACATACTTGAATAATCAACCAATTCCCAATCTGAATTCACCACTTAAGAATTTGGGGGAAAATAATGGGTTCTAGGAAGAAATCATCTTAATTCATATTTAAAACCACAACTAATTCATAATTCAATGCAATAAATCCTTTGAAAATCATTTGGAATCGAACTCATGCAAAGATTGAAAACTAGGGTTTTTGGGGAAACATTGGCGACTTGATATCAACTTTGAAATTGGCTCCTTAAAAGAAAATAAGTCAAGGATGAAGATTACCATACCTTATATGGAAGAATTTCATGCAAATCCCTTGAAAAAGATGAAGACTTGACCTTGAGCGCTTGAATCCTTCACCTCCAACGGAGGTTTCTAGAGAGAGAACTGTTGGGAAGAGAGGTTTCTAACATTGGGGTGATTTGAAATAATAAATTCTAAAATAGAGTTTTAATACTGTAATAACTCAATTAGAACCGTCCATTAAGTAAACTTAACTTAAAATGAATTTACCAAATAGCCCTCACCTTGGCCGAGACATTTGACAACAAACCGTCATGACCCACGAACAACCACCAACTGACAGTGGGTAGGACCACGGGCCATTTTGGCAAACGGTGGTTTGGTTCAACAACTCATATTTTGGGGCCTTGACCTACGTAGGCCATCCACGAGGAATGGATGGACCTACGGGGCGTAGGCCCCCATCTGTAGGTCATCCCAAAAAAACAGCTTTTTGGTTTTCTTAAGGTTTAGGGTTAGGGTTTAGGCTTAGGGTCCTCCTCAAAGACCCCTTGGGTGGTCCTTGGAGAGTCGTACCTTGACGTTTAACCCCTCAACCATAGCTCGAGACAAAATTTTATACCCTCAAACTTCATATCAACTCAACCACACACTAGTTAGGCTCTAGTTTCACCTATTCGTTTTACGGGTCATTACACCAATGAACACTTCTTTCAGCTTCCTCAAGATCACAAAAGTCTTCCAAGGCTTGTAACAGGAAAGAGTTCAGAGGTATGGTCATTTAGGCTCAGTTGTTGTTACCCTCATGAAATGTGGTATGAACATCATTTTCTTCCCTTTTTTCAACATTTTGATCACGTTCACAATTCACCCCATTATTCACTTTCGCATGGACTACTGGATACCCCATTTTTTACGCAACTTTCACAACTTTGTTTTACAACTATTGCATAATTTTTCTTTTCCTTTCTTCTTTTGTTTCTCTTTTCATTTTTTTTATCGAGGAGTTCCCTCTTTTTCAACGCCATTGGCTCAAAGGGGAATTCGTCACACTTCTTGATTTACCTTCTCTTTTCACCACACCCCCAACATAGGCATTTGGCCTAAGTTGCCTATTAAAACAAACCACATTTCATAAGTGTTATGGGTGAATGGATAAAGAGGGATCACACTTGTTCATATTTCTTCCAAGAAAAAAGGGTAAGTCTCAAGGGTGTTCAAGCAAGGTACACATATCTCACACGGTTGACCACAAAAGAGGTATATTGTCAAACATGTTTCACACTTCAAAATTGTTGCGTAAGATCATTCTATGTGCTTGCATCACTTCGTTAACCGGACCAACGGGGGAAATTCAAGGTGTCATCACACAAAAAATTTAAGGTACGCTCATCATACAAGGCATTGACACCAATATCAAATGAGGTTCATTCGAGCTAGTGTTCAATGTTCGTCACAATAGATTCCATTCGATAACCGGCTAGTCACAATGAGATGCAAAAAGCCCACATATTGTCTAAGCAACTTCATTTGGCCTCATCGTAGCCACAAATGAATTTTTTTCAATTAGGAGCACTATTCAAGTCATCGGTATTGATCATCATCGATACTCAAATAACTTTTTCGAAAGAACAAAGGACTCAATAACCAAAAAAGTCCCACCCCCACTAAAAGCATCCAACATTGTCCCTAATGTGAACAGAGACCAAACAATAACAAAAACAAAGGTAAACTACTTGCACTTAAACACGCATAGTAGGGTGAAAAGGAATCTTTCCTACGATCCCATTTGGCGAAAACTTGTTGGAGTCGCCAAACTGAATGGCGATTCGCCCAATGCTTCGGAGCTCGCCGAAATCTCTAGTGTCCAACAAATCCATTTAGGGGAAAAAGGCAAAAAAGAGGGATTCCACCAAATACATTGTCACATTGTAGTAATGCCTCAAAAACTAGTAAGTTGAACTAGAGGGTTCTAGAGTTTTTTGTAAGAGTTTTGGAGAGTTGTATGAGGGTTAAAACTTGTAAAAACAATTCCCATACTCAGAATAGGGGTTTAAGGGTTAGGGCATCAAGGTACTACTCCCCAAGGACCCCTCAAGGTGTCCTTGAAGAGGTCCTCAAAACAGACCAAAAAGCTGTCAAAAAATAATCAACTCTCATTTGGCACCAACTGGCCGTAGGGGGACTCACACCCCGTGGGTTGGGGTCGTGGGTGAAGGACTGCCAAGTTGACCCTCTGACCAGCACCTACAGAGGTGCAGTACTGTCATGACCCAGGGTTACCCTCTAGGAATAACACGGCATACTTGACACCGAAGGGGTCTCATACAAGCCCTTAGCATAATCATAAATATAAAGTCATAGAAATGATGCGGAAATATTAAAACCTTTACAATCGAAGTCAACTTCTTTTTCTTAAATGGATATAAGAGTCTAGACCTTGTCTCAATCACCATCTAGTACAGTAGAGAGAACAAATAGGGTCAAAGCTCTTATATCAATAAGGTCTCAAAAATAGAAAGTACAATAGAAGCTAGAAAATAATAACATATTGTCTTCGAACCATGAGGACTCACCAAGACTAGGGAATAGTCAACCCAAGCTTCCCTTGAAAGAAGAAGTACGTCTCAACGACCAAAACCTACACACATAGTAAATGTAGAAATTATGGGTTAGCAGAAATAATGTACTAAGTATAGAAGCCATGCATAAAATCCTTGAAAACATGAATAAAAGAAACATTTAGTTGAAATCATGCCTTTATCAAGTTTAAAAGACATTATGAATATTTATGAAGAAACATAAGTCAAACCAACATATAAGCAACCCAAAGCAATGCTAGTGCAATGCAAAAGTAAGATCCCATAACCCTACCAAATTCTAAGTATCACATTTAGGCCACCAACAACATACATATCTTACTTTTGTTTCATCGATAACCAACATACATAATTAAGGAGATATTCATGTACATAACTTGTAACAAGTAGAGTAAACCTTAACATTCATACATAACCTACATATATAATCCATAAGTCTTCATAACATACGAAAACCTCACCATAACCCTTATTAAAGCCTACTTGTGCAATGCATAAGTGAAGTCCCATACCCTACTCATACTAAGTAGTACCTCTTAAGATGTCATAATTAAAGTTCATGTTCTTATCATAGTTCATATTCGTATCATATAGAGAAAATGGTCTTAACCGACATAGACCATGTGAGCTACATGGAATCCGGTGTTCTACCCCCACACCGAAAAGAGGCGTCCTACTTGCCTAAGGTAGAATGTACATTTTAGCTTTTAGGTGGATCAAGTAGCTAAAGACCTGTGTGGGCACACAGTTATGGGATCAAGATATTGCTACTAGAAATGCTAAATACTATCATGGAGGTTTCCATTTCATGGGATAACCATATTGGGAACCCAACTACTAGCATGAAGTTACCCATCTCATACTCATATCCACTCGGTGATAAGCATAATACCCTTTAGAATTCATATTAAGTCTTTATTTAAGTTTATGTTCATGAGAGAATGCACTGACACTCAAACCAACATAATATCATACTAGCTCATCAATTCATTTGGTGAGAATCTCCTTTAAACCTGAGAATCATCAATATGTGTGTTACTATTTCACATCATATTCATAGTGTGTTCATGAGAATGACCTTTCAATTAACACAACAAGCTTATCATAAACATACATACATACGTCATGCATAATCAAGTGTAAGGGTATAGGGAAGAAGGATCTTGCATCAATACCACAATTACACAATAGTCGTAGGATCATCATTATCTAAGGGAATCACAAGTGCATATACAATCTTCATCAACATGTATAAACCTAACAAGTTGCCCTTTCAAGGCTATGAATCAAGATCAACCCTAACTTCTAGAATTACTACATTAGATATAGGGACATCATGATTCAACAACTTAATCGATGTAAACATAATCAATTGTCAAGCTCCCATCATCAATCAAGTCATACCATAGTTTACAATTTAGGAAGAAGGGGGAATAAAGAGTCCAAGGGAGATTTTCATAAAATTCCAACAATAATCCATTCTTACAATCATAAATCATCATAATAAACCCTAACAAACCATAATTAAACAATTTAAATCATTTTGGAAGGAGGCCCATGTCATGGATTGAAAACCCTAAGTTTGAGGAAATTGGGAATCCTGAAAACATAGTTTGAAGAGGCTCCTTGGGTGATAGCTACCGAAGGATGAAAATCATACATACTTTAACTAAGAAACTCCAAGAAATTTGGGTAAGAACCTTGAAAATCTACCAACCCTAGATCCAATGGCTTCTTGCTTCTTCTTTGAGTTTAGAGAGAAAAATATTGAGAGAAGATGATTTTTTTGTTCGGTTTTCTCTTTTATTCTGTAGGAGTAACTAAAATTGGAGGAAATTTGACTTTAAAAGGTTTATATACTTCCTAGGAAAAGAGTATGAAAATTTTGGTTAAAGTTTTGGAGGGATTACTTAAAGACCCTAACTTAAATTTTAAAAACAACCTATGGCACACTTTAGCTTGCCCTTTGGCCTTCGTTGGCTCACCAAGGGCCCTAGGCGACACTTCTAATGGACCCTTGGCTCACCTAATATTACATAATGCTCCCTAAAGGAGACATTCACTTGGGTGATAGGCCAGACCTTTGGGTGATTCGCCAAGTTGGTTGGAGAGTCCCGACCTAGCTCGCCCAATTTTCCAGTAGCTAGGTCAAGCAAGGGGGGGGGGCTTCCTACTAGGCGAGGAAGGTCCATTTGGCTAGGCTCCAATGGACTTTGGGCGATGCTACCACCCATCGCCTAGTGGTCCTAGGAAAAATATCATTTTTCCTTCATTCCCTCTTGGTAGCTTAGGTCCTTGCCTTTTTCCTAGATGCTTACCCCTTTCATTTTAGCTTAGATTAGTCTTAAACATTTACGAAAATATACGCTAGCACTCACGTTAAGCTCTAGGGTAGCCTACTAGATTCTAGAGTGTTACATTATCTCCTCCTTGGGGACATTCGTGCTCGAATGATAACTAGATACCTTACGGAAGCAAAGACTTAAGACTAGCAGCCCATCATGCATGCAATATAGAAATAATGCACAATCCAGGGGAGGAAACATCAACTGAATCTCAAGCCATAATGTCACAACCCAAGAGTACCCCCTAGTCGTAACATGGCGTATTCAACCCCGAAGGGGTCTTATACGAGCCACATAGTCATTCATTGCATTCAATAATGAAAATAGTGCGGAATGAAAAACTTATTTACATCCACACATTCAAACTTCATTA
>JAJOOS010009151.1:0-13420 GCA_029582725.1 Solanum chiquidenum
AGTGGTTCTAGGTGCAGCCCTTGATGCACTTGCACTTGCACTTGCTTCATGTCTTGGTGTTCTTGAAGTTGTTGGAGGTGCAGTGGTTCTAGGTGCAGTCCTTGATGCACTTGCACTTGCACTTGCTTCATGTCTTGGTGTTCTTGAAATTGTTGGAGGTGCAGTGGTTCTAGGTGCAACCTTTGATGCACTTGCACTTGCACTTGCACATGCACTTGCACTTGCACTTGCACATGCACTTGCACATGCACTTGCACTTGCACTTGCATTTACACTTGCACTTGCACATGCACTTGCACTTTTAGGTCTGCCTCTCCTCTTTTTTGCAACAGGCTCACTCTCAATATTTGTTGATTTCTAATTTGCAAAAAAACATTTATTATATTAGTAAGTTGATTAAACTTTAAAAGTAAGTGACAAAATAGTAATGTACCTTTGGTCTTCCCCTTCCCCTTCCCTTTCTTGAGCTTGATGGTTCTTCAACATTTGAAGTAGGGGTAGCTCTATGTTCCCCGGCAATAGAACCAACTCCATCACTCCTTCGTAAATGACAACTTCTTTTGTTGTGACCTTTAACATGGCAAAGACTACATGTCATAGTTAGTCCAGTTTTAGACAGCTTACCAGACACCTTAGTTTCACCAGCCTCTTTCCTTCTCAGCTTTCTAGGCCTGCCTGGCATTTTTGTAATCACTGGTGGAGCAACAAGATTATTTCTTGATTCTGGCCACATTGGCATGTTATTCATAGGTTGTATGAAATGTGAGTAAGTCATCAAGTACCTCTCTTTAGAGTAGCATGGATGAATGAAATCATGTGGATCATATTGTCTATGCAACATTGCAGCTAAGGCGTGTGCACATGGTATTCCCTTCAACATCCAAGATCTACAACTACACTCCCTCTTTCTCAAACATACAGTGTGTTGTTTGTATCCATCTAAAACCTCATATCCAGTTACTCCATTAAACTCAATGTTACATGCCATTGACTTATCAATATTTTCTTCTAATACTTTCATTGCCATTGGAGAGAAGTTGGTTATCCAAGAGTTTGGAAATTCACTTAACCTAGCTAACCTAGTCATGACCTTAGTCCTTATCTCTTCAAGCATACTAATAATGGTTTTATGCCTTGCAGACAAAATCCAAGCATTAAAGCTCTCACACATATTATTATCTATTGCATCAGACTTGACTTCACAATTAAAATACACTTTGCACCAATATTCTTTATCATAGTAAATTAGATCATCCACTATACCCGTACCTAGTTTAGACAACTCTTCCAAATTTTCTCTGAATTCAGCTTCAAAAGTACTTCTAGCACACTTCCAGAACAGTTTCTTCCTTTGCAGCCCTTTCCAATTCTGTGACCAATTTGCTAGTATATGTCTAGCACACCTTCTTTCCTCACAAGCTGGCAATAACTCCTTAATAGCTATATCCAGTCCCTACAAGTTACAACAAATATTAAATAATTAAGTTGAAAAAATAGTAAACCAACAGAGAAATAAAAACAAGTTTACCTTTTGCATGTCTGACATAATGGTGAAATTTGTTCCATCTCCTAATCCTAAATCTTCTTGCAACAGAGAAATAAACCAACTCCAACTATTTGTGTTCTCCTTTTCAACTACAGCCCAAGCAAGTGGAAGCATTTGATTATTGCCATCTTTGGCCACTGCAATAAGTAATTGACCCCTGCATACCCCCTTCAAGAAACAACCATCCAAACCAATGCATTTTCTAGCTGACATGAATGCCATCTTGAGTGCAGCAAAACAGATGTAAAATGCCTCAAATACTACCCTACCAGATTCATTAGCTTCACCAAGCTTCACCACACAAGTACTCCCAGGATTAGACCTTAACAACTCATCCTTATAATCAAGAATTCTCCCAAACTCCTTAACATGATCACCCATAATTTCATTCAAAATTTTAGCTCTTGCTCTTCTAGCTGTGGTCTTACCAACATGCACATTATACTTCTTCCTGATTAGCTCTTGCAACTTGAACACTCTGATATTTGGTTGTTCAATCACTTTATCTTTAAAAACACTAGCAATGAATTTAGAGTTGCACAAGTAATTTCTAGAAGCCTTTTGACATAAATGTATTGGCATGTAAGTCTTAATAACAAAGTTATTAGTCTTCCTGTCCAAACTTGCATATAACAACCATTTGCAATTTACCTTGCAACATCTCACCCTTACTCTAGTTGGCTCATTCACACACTTTTCTATCTGAACTCTTCTCTGAATTGCATACTTAGTGACTGCCAATCTAAACTCTTTTACACTTTCAAAAACCATACCCAATTGCCACACAATCTTTTTACTATTGGGATCAAATCTGACACTGTCTGTGGTATGTTTTTTCCTTTTTGTGTTAGGCAGTTTCAACCTCATTTTTTCACCTTCTTCAAGACAATTATCATCTGTGTCAGTTTCAAAACTACAAGCATCAGAACTTGCATAATATGGTTCATCACCCCCTAGCCTTCCTTCTAAAGTATTTGTATTGATAGCAGTCTCATCAAACCCAAGATCTGCTCCAGCATTACCACATGGTACTTCTTCAGTATCTGCAGGAATTCTCTCCTTTCTTTTCCTCCTCCTCAGAAAGGATCTTTTCTCAGCCCTCAGTTGAATCAGCTCATCATGAACATCACTTCCATATTGATCATCTTCAAGTAGTTCACTATCTTCAGAATCATCACTTTCTTCAGTTGACTCATCAGATCCTTTTACAGAGTAGTCACTATCTTCAGAATCTGATGGATCAGTATATGGAGCTGTTGTGTTTGATGTAGAAGGAATATTTGAGGTAGTATTTAGAGATACATCTACCCCATTAAAAGCAGCCTCACCTACTTCATTATATTCAATGTTTTCACTAGCCCTATTTTCAGTGGTCCCAACTTTATTAAAAGCTGCACCAGATTCCTCTTCAAGCATGTGGACATATACTTCCAAAACAGCCCCATTTTGCAAACAATTACACATTGCTAAGAGAATATCATCATTGTCAATATCTCCTAAGATGCAACTGTTAGGTGGACGGATACTAAATTTGCAATTTGGGCTATACCCTAGTTCTTTAATGTAGTCTTTAATCTCAAAATATGATATTGTATCCACATCAACATCAACATATTCACTCACTAATCCACCCATATATCTTGCTTCCTCACTTTCATACAATAAAGCCCCACCATGATACAACTTTAAAGTAATGAATGTAAATCCACTCATACCTATATGCATAAACATTAACAATAATTAAGTACAAGTTACTAATAAACTACAATAATTGATTAAAGAAACACACACACACAAACAAATATAAAAACAATTCAAGTTAAAGTCAGTAGTTATTGGATTTTTTTTAATGTAACTATAACCCCACACATACAGAACACACATACCCCACAGACACAACACAATACTCGACATATCTTTGTCTTCTTAGAATTAGGTCTGTAACCCCACACAGACACAACACAACACAACACAATACCCAACATATCTTTTTCTTCTTAGGATAAGGTTATTTATCTGTAACCCCACACAGACACAACACAAGACCCAACATGAAGTTATTTTACCGTAACCCCACAATACAACACAACACAACACCCAACTCGTCTTTGTCTTCTTGTATGTTTAAAAAGAGAATAGAACTCACACAAATATAATACCACCCAACCAAAAAATACTTTAGAATATACCATAACAACATATGTGACAATATGAATATATGAATAACAAGTTACATACGAAGTTTGATATCTAACAGTACCATAACATAAACCCTAAAAAATAAGCATGAAGTTCCATTTCACTCAAAGATCGAAACCAATATTTAACAACATATCATGAACCCTACGAAATCTAAGTATAACAACAACAAAAAAACAAAATAAAATCAAGAAAAAGCTAACCTTTGAACTCAATCACGATTCTTGATGACTTAGAAGAATGAAATCGACCCACATCCACACATGCACGACTGAAATCGAACACTAAGTACTAAAATCCAACATAGAAAATCAATTATGAGTCTGTAATCGAATTTCTGAAATTAATTTTTTGAAGATAATGTTCTTTCCCTTGTTCCTTTCTCTTCCTTTTTGGTAGAGTTAATTGAAAGTGATAGTTTTACTTTTTAGAAAGTTGAAAAAGTGATAGCTTTTTTGAATTTTTGGGAAGTGTAAAAGCTATTTTGAACTGATAGCTTATACTCTTTACAAAGTTGAAAAAGTGGGGCCCAGCGCGTGTTGAACAAAACTTTCAACGTATCTGATTTATATTGCCACGTAGGCCAAAAAGTGGTAAATAATTAATAAAAAAATAAGTTCGGGGGGGTAATAGGACCTTAGTAAAGGTTAGGTGTGTCTCTGGGATTTCGGGCATAGGCTGGGGGTACTTATGCATTATCCCTAAATATTTTCTATAGTTAGATTATAATTTATAAGTTCAAAATTCTCTCTAATTTTTATATATAAAGCCAACCACTCAACTCATACACGCCTCCCTTATTGACTACTGTCTCTCTCTCTCTCTCTAGAAGTTTCTCTCACTACCCTCAGCTATGACCGTCGTTGAGCCAACCGCCGCCGCACCGGAAAATCCAATCCTCCGTCGCCGCAACTCCGTTACGCTTCCTACAAAGCTCAGCTTACCTCTTCAATCATCGGCATCAACTACTACAGCTACCGCCACGTCATCCGCTTCGTCGTCTTTGACGAATTCGGTAAGCGATGATTTTGAGCTTTTCTCAATTAAGCCTGTATCGTATACTTCTCTGAGGGATCTATTACCGCCGGCCGCTGTTAATTCTCCCCGGCCTATGGCTACGGCTAGCAACGGCCAATCAGGTTCCGAGATTTCAATCCGGAATCGACTTGTGAAGCAAGCCGCTTGGGCTTATCTTCAGCCGATGTCGACTTCGCCGGATTCATCCGGACGGAGCTTATTTAACCGTCTCTGGTTTGGATTTCCGGTAAACAATCCCGTCGCCGGAGTAATCGAATTCGTTGATCGGCATATTTTTGCTCCTTTGAGTAGAGCTGTTGATTGGATACTTCGTGCTATTCGAATCCGGAGCTCCAGATAACAACAAATACAAATAACCCGATATACAGAATATATACTCGTATTGAAATTCAATTAAAAAAAAAAATAGGATCATAAATGTACGTACAACGAATTTCATTTTTCTCTATGTAAACCAAGAAGAAAATTCAATAAAAAAAATATTTAAAATCGGAGTGATTTTGTTTGTTTTCATTTTTGATTATTTACAAATTACAATGTACAAATTTTGTTACTATTTCTACTATACTACTTAGTTGGAGCGTCTATATTTGGACCGGGTTAGAATCCATATTGTGATCCGAATCGGGTTCGAGATAATCCGGGTTTAGGTATCGAAGATCCTCCGGATGTACTCGGACCATTTCCGGTTTAGAATATGGCCCGGTGAGAGGAGTAAGACCGCGGAGATTGTGGTGGTTGCCTCCTGTTTGATCGTGGTGATGGTGGTGGTGATTGCTTTGATGGCTTACTTCTCCGGAAGAACCCGAATGACGATGATGACGACGATGACGATGACGATGGTACTGGTGGTCTACGAGAATGGTCAGTACCATTTCTTTGCTGCAAGAATTAGTCAAACTTTTTATAATCACATAAATATTATAGAATGTGACTCGATTCTTACTTATAAGCTTAGTCAAACATTTTCGTAAGATATATAAGACACGCAAAGAGAGGAAGTAACGAGGAAATAAGAAAATTGATTATGATGGTGATAGTGGGAAAATGAAGTGGAAAAATAAAGGAATGGTGAGGAATAATTTGTGAATTTAATTTTGTTGGTAATTTTCAATTTTTATTGAATTGTATGATTGTTTTTTATGAATTACGTAGAGTGGAGAATAGAGAATTAAGACAACTTATGAAATTTAAACGTGTAAGATTTGTCTCATTATTAATAAGTTCCTTGTAATTCAGTGTGAAAGCTTCGTTCGTATTCGTCTCAATTTATGTGAAGTAATTTGTCTGAATACAAAATTTAAGAAATGTGAAAAGATTGAACCTTGTAAATGTATGGATGTTGGACCGGCCCAATATGATTTTCAAGGCCCAATAAGTAGATTTCCTAGAGCCCAATATGGTATTCGATTCAAAATGTCCTATATTTTTGAAAATTTTGCAAAAAGACTAATCCACACCCAAAACCTTTGACGAAAACAAGAAAATATGTTGTTTTTTCTAAAAGGACAGTTTGGTGCCCTAAGCTTATGCACGAGGTCCACAAAAAGACTAGACTACAAAGATCTATTTTACATGGTCTTACTCTGCATTTCAGCAAGAGGTTAATATAGGTCCTATAATCCTAAAAAGACAGTTTAGTCCACTAAGCTTATGCTCGGGATCTAGAAAAGAACTAGACTACAAAGGTATATTATACACAGTCTTCTTCTGCATTTCAATAAGAGGTTGTTTCGAAGAAAATACGTAGGGAGAGATGGATAAGAGAAAAGTACCTCAGAGCTAAGCTGTGAATCTTTTCTAGATGGAGAAGCAAAATCAAGCAATTGAAAGAACTTTGCTTGTCCCAATTCAGTGCAATTTTGCCAGTAATAAATAGCCAAGTCAAATGCCCTTGTTCTGAACTCAAGAAATCCCCTGTCAATATCTGGTTCATGCCTTGACACATAAGGTTTCAATAATGTATCATATATGTATCCTGTTCCCTTTGTTTTTGGATACCATAAGTATATTATAAGTGCCAATTTTGCCTCACTATACATTGGTAGCCTGAAATAAACAACACATAATCGAATGTCAAATGCAAATCGCACATCGTAAGGTTTACAGTCTAGTGATATCGGTCAGAGTCTTTTGGGCATGTGAGTTTGATTATAATCTTCTTTTAGAAGATGAATGTGAGTTGTAGTTTAGACTCTTAAAAAATGACGAAGGATGTGTCTTGGATCCTTTGAAAGTAGTGCATTTTTGAAGGATCTGAAAGGAGTGCGGTGACATTTTTGGAGTCGGAGCAACATAGGTTTCATGTATTGAATGGAAGGCCTAGAAGTCTAAGTCTATGCAAATTGCAGACCACAAAGGCGTATATAACCTAGTGATATCAATGAGTCTTCCACGAAATAGGTGTGATTTGACAAATGAATTGAAATTTCATGCTATGTTGTTCAGGCTCTTCAAAAATATCGATGGATGCATACTGATTTCAAAAAGTACTTCATTTTATAGGATCTGACATGAGTGCGATAACGAGAGGCTAAGCAATGTAGGTGTCAAGTATCAAATGGAAGGCCTAGAAGTCTACGCAAATTCCATACACAAAAGCGTACAACCTAATGATATCAATGAGTCTTCCACGAAATAGGTGTGAGTTCGATTATAATTTTAAAAAAATAAGAATGTGAATTGAAGTTTCATGCTATGTTGCTCAAACTCTTTTAAAATGTCGACGGGTGTGTGTCAAGTCTTCCAAAAGTACTGTATTTTGGAGAATACGACAAAAGCGCGTCGACATTTAGAGTTTGAGCATATTCTTAGATTTCATGTATCAAATGGAAGGCCTAGAAGTTTATTGAGTTCATACCATGTCATGAATACATCACCAATGCTCTCAAATATTCTCAACAGTGCCACAATAATCCTAAACAAGAAAAAAAAAACGAATTAGAACTAATCGAAACGGTTCACCTACAATTGAGGGAAAAATTAGAAGAAAGCATGTAGCAAAATTGTTGACTCTCTCTCGCCAACCTCAACAAACTCAGCCTCGGTCTATGTTACTCAAACTCTTTAGAAATATAGTCGAATGTGTGCCGGATCCTCCAAAGGCTATGCATCGAATGTGTACCGAATCCGACACAGATACAACAACATCAAAGGATCCAAACAACATAGTGTCCCTTCTAATGTAAGATACAAGTAGAAAAGGACCAAGTCAAGAAAGGAATAAAGTTCCAATAGACCAAAGTATGTTACCATTTACTTTCTAGAATCTCATTAATACTTCTTTTTACATGTCATTTTCATATGGGGAGTTGTAAATTGCTAACTACTCTATCAATTAGTATTGACTAAAAGAATAGACTTTTGATTATCATTGGTTGACCTAAAGTTTATCTAAAGAAAATAATTTGATTAGAAGTTATAATTAGACTCTTTTTTTAATTAATCAAAAAGCTTGAACATGCCAAAAGACTACTCAATACCAATCATTTCTACAAATCCCTTTTTGCCAACTTTGCTTTCTTGATGGTTCAACTCTCCAACCCACCCCCTCCTCAATTAACAACCCCACCAACCCAGATAATCCAAAAATAATACTTTATCCGTTCCACTTTGTGTGACACTATTTCTTTATTACAACAAATTCTACGTGACCATGAGGTTATAGATTCAAGCCTTGAAAACAGCCTCTACCAGAAATGCAAGATAATGCTGCAAACAATAGACTCTTGTTATCGAGCCCTTCTCCGGACCCTTTACACATGTTCAAAACTACAAGTTCCAAGAAACTCATAAGCCCACACCTTGTTATACCATTTTCACTCTACAGAATTCTGTGACAAGTCAAACTACAACAAACGAAAAAGTACTAAGAACAAAGTTATTTACCAATATTGGCACCAAAATCTGAGTTCTTCAATTTCAACTCTGTTCTTCTCAATAGTCTTATAACATTCAAAAGCAGGATATGCATATCCAAGAACCAATCTGTCAAAAAACCAAAAAAAAAATCACAAAGCAAAGTTCAAAAAATACACTATAAACCCCACACATACAAAACAAAAAGCAATAAAGCTCAAAAATCCAAAAGACAAAAACAGAAGGAATCATCAAAAGCAATAGTTAAAACAAGAAAACAAAAGATCACATACACTAAACTGCTGGTGATGAGTTCTCCCAACATCTTTTCTTCAAAATACCTAAACAAAAAATCATCACAAAAAAACTCAAAATTTATAAGAAATACACATAAAAATTGAATCTTTTTGATCAAACTGTAATATTTTTTTTTGCTGAACTCAAAATGGGAGATACCCAAAAGCTAAATTACCAAAAAGAAAAACTTGGGTTCTTCAAAATACCTAAAAAAAACAACAAAAACAATCAACTCATTAGCAAAAATTACAAGAAATACCCATAAAAATCAAATCTTGATCAAACTGTTAAAAAAACAACAACTAACTTATTAAACTCAAATGAGAGAAACCCAAAAGCTAAATCACCAAAAAGAAAAACTTGAGATCTTCAAAATACCTAAAAAAAATCAACCCATTAACACAAATTATAAGAATTACCCATAAAAATTGAATCTTGAACAACTGTTAAAAAAAAAAACTGCAAATGTGAGAAACCCAAAACCCAAAAACTAAAAGGGAATATGTTATATGACTAACAAAAATTAACACAAAAAAACTCAACCCATTAGAAAAAATTCTGGAAAAAAACCCATAAAAATTGAATCTTGAAACTAATTTACCAAAAGAAGTTGTAATCTTTTACCTATAAGAGAAATGATTCAAAGGGGTTTAATAGTTTGAAGGGATTTCAATAACTCAAAGTGAAATTTCTGATTTTTATTTTACAATATAGTTACTTTTGTGCAAAGAAAGGATCTTAAATTCTGGAAAAAAGATTATATAACTGCAAGGGGAAAACGTGAAAGAAGAGGAAGATGGAGAGAACAAGTTCGTAGTATTTGTTATTATTGGAACGTGCAAGGTTTCTATATATATACACACAATGATTTGGTGGGGTGGGTGGGGTAGGCCTAATTTTTTATTCGGTGTCTAGTATTTAATTTGCCGCTCAATTAAGAAGTTTCCCGTTGATAAGTAAAACACTTTCTAATAAAGATGATTTCTTATTCAATAGTCGGATGATTAAAAATCTAAAGGTGATTACTATTTCATTATGATTCGTATTGATTCTTATTAATTGTTATGTTTTTTTCTATTATTTTCTTGTTTTTTAATTTGAGTTTGATATACTTAAGTTGAGGATATTTTGATAATATTTCTTTACCTTCTTGAGATAGTAATAAAATATGCATATATTTTATCTTTCCCAAACTCTTACTTAATGGATTTCACTAAATATATTATTATTGTTATGATTTTGATGCAACACGAGTATCATCTAAGATTTCTTTTTTTAAAATGAAAAATACTTACTATTATTTTATCATAATCTTTATTGAGCATCTTGAGATTTAAATTTTTTGATTAAAAATGAGAAAATACTTACTACATCAGTATTCTTTTTAAGTATCTTGACATTTAAGACTTATGATTAAAAATGTTGGGACATATATTATTTACCATGATCCTTTATAAGCATCTTGATACCCAAAACTTTTGAATAAAAATAAAATGGTATTTATTATTTTATTATGATCTATCGTCTTTATTAAATATTTTGACATTTAAAACTTCTAATTAAAAATAAAAAAATATTTATTATTTTACGATTCTTATCAAGTATTTTCATATTTAAAACTTTTGATTAAAAAAAAAATATATAAAATATTTATTATTTCACCACGGCTCTTAACGTGGAAAGGTGAGGGGGAATTGGATAAAGTAAAACTTAGAAGAGAAAAGGCATTTGACGATTTCTTAGGAGGGACGCCTTGTGTTTTATTTTTATTTGTTTTTAAAAAAAATCAGTTTTTTTATTTGTTTTTTAAAAAAATCAGTTATTTTATTTGTTTTTTTTTAAAAAAAACAGTTTTTTAAAGTTTTTCTTTTCTCATATATTTTACAGGAAATTGAGTGAAAGTGGATTTCTTGGGATTCTTTTTTTTTTTCCAAACGGCGGGTTTAGCGGTTGAAAGTCTCGTGGTGTCATGGGATGATTTTGATAATATTTATTATTTTATTCAAACAGAAAAGGTCAAAATATACCGCTAATATTTTGTAATTTATTTTATATATATAGATAGATAGATTTCATAAGTAGAGTTTATAGGGAAGTACGAGAGATTTCTGATAGATCCTCGATTTAAATTAAACATATTAAAATTAGTTTTAGAAAAAGAAATAAAGTAATGAAGTAACCATTATAAACTTTTTTTCACCTTTTCTCATATTAATTTACCACTTAACATCTTTGTTTGGATGACTGTTAAGTATTATTTCATAATGTATTGTATTGTTTTGTTTTAATGAATATAGTGTTTGGATAGATTGTATCGTTCGTTGTTATATAATATCGCACATCCATAATTTGAATGAGAAACCTATAAGAAAAGTAGAGTACATGGTAGAGCTACTACGAAAAAGTAGAATAAAAGACCAATGATTATTAAATAATAAATAAAAACAGAATGAAAATAAAATATTAAGGTAACAACGCGATTACACCAAATTGATCATTACATAAAATGGATATTTTCATTGTTACCTAATGATGTATTTAAACCATACGATACAATAAAATTTAAGTGACAATCAAAACAAATATTATATTTAAACTAACAATACAATATAATACATCCGGTAACAACCATCCAAACAAGATGTGAATTAAAATTAATTTATGTAAGACCCTTGAATGTGTATATGAAAGTTTTAGGTTGTGGTTTATAGAAAAATAGAGTTGAAAATTTAAAAATAGAACATAAAAATATAGGAAAATAAAGCATGAAGAGAAGTTTCATAGAAGAGAATAACAATGGAGAAATGAAAGGTTTAGTTGACAATTCTTTCCTTAATTATATTATGTTTTGGACTCGATGTTTGTCTCAATTGGCTAGCAAATACATTTGCTTGATTTCAATGTTTTATTATTTCTTATTTTGATTGGTATGATATATGTATTGAAGTCCAATAAAATCTAAAATTGCGCATTGCAAAGCTCAATTCTGAAGATATCTCCTTCAACAAGTTTTTTTTTTCATTTTTAAGACTCGAACCTAAAATTTCTGATTAATAATAAAAGGATCTCGATCATTAATCTGTCACAATTAACAACCTATGTTGACATTTTTTTTTCTTCTTTTCTTACTAGGGCTTTTAGAACTACTTTCATATAACTTCTTTGGTCAAATTGACCACATTTTTTTTTATGTTTCATTGACCCACAAATAAATTAGCCTATGGTTGGTTTTATCAGCCTTTTGGAAGTTTCATGTGACATAATTATGAAGTTCCCCACACACATTTAAAAAATAAAAGAGGCCAACGACATAATCATAAACAACTTAAGTTATATGTAATGACGATATGAAAAATATTTAATGTATAATTAGGGGTTAGAATATTTTAGATCGATAATATTTTTAAAAATTTATGGATTAATACATATGAAAAGTCGAGATAATTTTGAATTTTATTTCATTGCTTCGAAACTTCAGAAATAGTGTCGTGAATTTTGCATAGGCTATGAATATCATTTAATAGATCATCACGGATGTAACTATATAGTTTATGTTCTAGATTCAAAGTTTGTCTCAATTGACTGCATCAAATATTACCCAAATTTATCTTCTTTGTTGCAAATTTGACCTCTTAAGCGTGAATGGCTTTGATGTATATTTTTTATATTTCATAGATCCTAGAAGTAAATAAATTAATTAATCAATGATTTGGACTAATTATGAACCATAGGAAGCATCATGTCACATTATTTGAATTATGTACAAATATAGGGATCTAATTACCTTGTAGCTTACACTATCCTTTTAAACAATTTTTAATTCCTCTTTTGACCCTTATTCAGATTGTCTTAAAAAATATTATCATCAGAAGTTTCGTATTCGATGCTTTCTTGAATCCTAATTAGTCAGGATTACAATAGAAATTGATGAAGACTAGGCAAAAAAAAAAAGACAATTATTTTGAGTTTAATGTGTCTAACATAAGTTGTACTTTTGCCACTAATAAAAGCATGTTGAATTTTAAATTAAGATGGATTAAAAGAAAAGGTCACAAGATTATTACAAATTAGTTGCAATAAAGACAAATTGGATTAATATCTTTAGTTCATATACTTTTAGGATAAGAAGAGAAGAAACAATTATTCGATATTTTCCCCTCTTTATTAGAACCAAAATATACCAGATGAGTTTGCTTCTTCATATCAACTTGTTAAGCTTTGTCCATATATAACAATTGAGTACTATTATATTTATTTAATATAAACTTTGATCCATCCACTTCCTATTTATAAATACCTTTTAACCAACAAATTAAGGTTGTAGTGAGGTAGTAAACCACCTTTTGATCCTTAATTATTAGGTTCTCGAGTTTGAACTCTGAAAATACTGAGTTATCTTTGATGTATAGTAGTAGAATTTCTTGACGTATATTCATAATAATCGAGATTAAAGCAGATAACAGTTATCGTGTGATTTTTTTT
>JAJOOS010009152.1:0-13896 GCA_029582725.1 Solanum chiquidenum
AATATCCCAACTCATGCACAATTCACATATATTGTATTTAAGGATCTTAGATCATGTAAGTCACATATCTAATATTCATCATTCAAGTGCATCATTCATGGCATGTATAGAATCATATAATCATTTGGGGATTATGTGGGTAGGTTCCTTCCACAAGAGAACCTCATAAAATTCAACATATAGACCATACCATGTTCATAACATCTCATTCATATTCATAATGTATCATACTTAGTCATATCTAGGGGTTGTAGGAAAGAGGGACCGTGTCTCAACACTACAATTCATACTAACAAGTAAGCTCCTCCACCATAATTGGATCAAACCATTCATTCAAAGGATATATAATAAGTAAACATCTGCCCCACAAGTGGATCAACAATTCAATAGAAGGCTACTTACCAATTGAAAACCTTCATTCATAGCCATGAAGGCTTTCTTTAAGATTCAACCCTATTTTATTGATATTCATACATCATATAGGATAATCTCATAATACAATAATGAATTTCATAATCATACTAGATTCTCATCCTTCAATCATCATTCAACACAAGCTAGGGTTTAGAATTGAGAAAGAAGAGGGAAATCATGGGTCTTGTGGGGAATTGTTCAAAAACCACAAGTATTACATGAATTAATCCACAAACATTCATATATAATCATAAATAACCATTATAGATCAATGGAATCGATTTTAGAAAGAGACCCACGAATTTGATTAAAAGCCTTGAAATTGGGGATCTTTGAAAACTTAGTTGAAAGGACTTCTTGGTGATAGCTAACCAAGAATAAAGGACTCACATACCTTAGCCTTAGAATCCCACAAATTTTGTGATGAAAAGCTTCCATCTCCTAGCCCTAGTTGATCTCCTTCTATGTTCTTCAATGGATGTTTTTGAGAGAGAAGATTTTTGGGAGGGTAAAGGAGTTGGGCTTTTATTTGGGTCTTGGAATAATTCATTTAATTGGGTGAATTTTGGGGTTAAAATGACTTAAATAGGGGTCCTAGGCTTGGGGGAAATGAGATATCCTTGAGTTAAAAGAATTGGGAAAAGACCCAATAAATTACTTGCTGGAAACTGCCGAAATGGGATCACTGAAGCCTTCACGGATCGTGATCATCACCACGGCCCATGAAGCGGGCCATGAAGTTTTCCATCCTGACAGTACTTCACTATTTCGGGTATAACCTTTTACTCCGAGATCGGAATTGGTCAAACTCGGTGGAGTTGGTCATGGCACACCTAATTCGTTTTGAGCTAAGAGATATGACCATTTGAAGTTGACCCTATACACTAAGACCAATGGAAAGCCCTTCACGTGAGGCTCCACGAACCGTGGTGCCTACCAGGAGCCGTGGTGCCTACCAGGAGCCGTGGTGCCTCTCGTGGTCATTATACAGTATCTAGGAAACCTTCCCATTAACCCCTAAAAATCTAAGGCACCACCACGAGCCTTCCAACGAGCCGTGGTCATCACCACGCGCCGCAAAGTGGCTCGTGTGGAGGGGCTGTTTTTGGGCAGCCTTTGTTTAGCCACTGCCAAGCCTACCACGAGACACACCACGAGCCATGGTGGTGGTCGTGGAAGGTGAGGAAGTGTCCATGAAAGAGTGGATTTCCCTAGTCCTCTTCCTTGGCTCTAACCCTCAAAGTTAGCCCTCACTTAGTCTACTAGTTTTCCGGACGTCATGGTCGTTTATTGACGTTTGACCTCTAAAATCACTAAACAAGCTTTAATAGCGATTTTCATCATTTAAACAAGTTTTCAACTATAAACTGACACGTGAGTCTCTAGTTCAACCTACTAGATTTAGTCGAGCCTTAGCTAGGTTTTACTAGTTCGTACGGGGTGTTAGATTTTCAAACATTTATAAAAATTTATCAACTACTAACACGCATGTGAAGCTCTAATTATCCTATTTCATTTTGAGGGGTGTTACATATCCCCCACTTAGGAACATTCGTCCTCGAATGACACTTAAAACACTTTCGACGACTCAATGACCCAACTAGCAGCCCACAACAAGCATGTAATATCATTACTACAGAACACGTCAAGGAGGAAACATCAACTCCACATAAAAGCATTACAACAAGACTTTCATGCAATTCAAGGAAGTAGGAATAACATCTACCATTCAATATGCACAAAACTTTACCATTTCTCATTTATTTGGAGGAACTTCCTTCTCCATAGCATATCATGCAAATTCTCTCAAAAGCACAATTACGCAACATCAAGAACACATTAAGGCATGCTCAACTAGTCATCTCATAAATCAATTTAAGCAACTTATCATAAACAAAAGCTCATCATTTCATATCATATAAGGAGGAACTACCTTCTCCATACTCATGATGCACACTTCATCATTTTCATTTTCCAACATGGAGGAACTACCTTCTCCAAATTTTTTGGACATACTCATCATTTCATCATAAGGCCCGATATGCAATTACTTTCAAAGCACACATAGGCATGATCAACATTTCAATTCATGAGGCAAATAAGTAAATCATACTAAATGCACAATAATCATGAGAAGTATAGATCAACTACTAACCTTATCAATTAATCATAATGTCATTAAGAGGATGCCTAACATAATATCCTCTAGGACATGCATAACATAAGGAGATCATGCAACTCATAATCATATGCAAGACTCCAAAGCATGAACAAGCTACTAGAAACTCTTGGTTTCAAGCTTGAATAAGAATAGAAGGAAACGATAAGGATATCAATAACCTTACTACTCAACTATCATCCCCCACTTAGGGTAAACCCATCTAGGAGCACATTATCCCCCACTTGGGGTGAGCCAAATCAACTCTTCACCACCTCATACCCTTAAATTCTAAGGTCGAAGCAAGTCAAGAGTAAACCTTCAAAGTCCTTTCCTAAAAATGGTTCTACACTATTGAGGGTCTTACCTCTATCCTTCAAGAAATTAGTTTACTCACTCAACATCATTCGGTACCACCCAAGCACCACTACTCCTAAAACTTTTATCCTCTCACAATTACCTTGCTAGGTAGTCACACCATCTTCCCCCCCCCCCTTAGAAGCAAGCCTACACAAAGACTTCAATCTATCACATAGGCAACTGCAAAGCATTAACCACAAAAAGCAACTTCCCAATATGATACTTCAAATCTCATAAGTCACACCTAGCCATAATTGGCATCACAACATAATTTTCCAAAACTACTTTCACATAATTTCATCTAGTCATAACCCATAATAAGCATCAAAACTCACCTTTTACTCCCTCAATCCTTGAAACATCACCCCTTCCAAGTAATCACATCTAGTAGACCACCAGACAAGGGAATAAAGAGAGAGATCATATGGAGTTAAGCTCTATGGCACGACATAAGAGTAGTGAAGAAAGTGAAACTTCTATCGTCCTATAGCCTCTCACTCATAGATGTGTCGCGACTCACACCGATGAACAAGACTCTGCTGGACGTGGCTTTCGAGACTTTGACCCTAAAATTAATCTTTAAAACCTTAAGCTCTGATACCAAGTTTGTAACGACCCGAGAGGACCCCCTAGCCGTTACATGCGTATTAAGTTTGTAACGACCCGAGAGCACCCCCTAGCCGTTACATGCGTATTAAGTTTGTAACGACCCGAGAGCACCCCCTATCCATTACATGCGTATTCGACCTCTCGAAGGTCTTATACAAGCCTTAGCATTTATTCATTGCATAGATCATAAATATCACTAAGAATTTAAAACTTTTATTCAATAAAACCATAAGACTTCAAAAGTCATCAACATTAGAAAACATCAATACGCAAGCGGAACTACTAAGTCTCTTTAGCCAATCTTAGACAAGAACTTAAAACATACTAAGGGACACGACCCTTTACAAATGAAATGAAACTTAAGTGTCTATTACAATGACTAAGAAACTTCTAAACATAGTCCTCGAATCTTGAGGACCTACCAAAGACTTGGAAGAGTGAAGCAATCCAAGCAACTCCAAAGCACAATATCCTTCTAGTCACCACAACCTACACTTGTAGTAAATTAGAAGAAAGGAGTTAGTACAACACACCTACTAAGTATGAGTATATGCAAAACATGCTAAAAAGGACATTTGTTTGGAAGTTATGCTTTCATGCCATCTTGATAAAATCTCATGAACATCAACATGCTTAGGCACCTTACAAGTCACAACCAACAATACAAAGTCATATGCTTCACAATATATCATAAACATACATACCCATTTACCTTTACCTTCTCGCCTTGGACCTCCACCTTAAGTAACCCTTAAGCAATAATCATGAGAAATATAGATCAACTACTAACCATATCAATTAATCATAATGTCATTAAGAGGATGCCTAAAATAATATCCTCTAGGACATGCATAACATAAGGAGATCATGCAACTCATAATCATATGCAAGACTCCAAAACAAGAACAAGCTACTAAGAACTCTTGGTTTCAAGCTTGAATAAGAATAGAAGGAAAAGATAAGTATATCAACAACCTTACTATTCCACTCATCATCCCCAACTTAGGGTAAACCCATCTAGGAGCACATTATCCCCCACTTGGGGTGAGCCAAATCAACTCTTCACCACCTCATACCCATAAATTCGAAGGTCGGAGAAAGTCAAGACTAAACCTTCAAAGTCCTTTCCTAAAAATGGTTCTACACTATTGAGGGTCTTACCTCTATCCTTCAAGAAATTAGTTTACTCACTCAAAATCATTCGGTACCACCCAAGCACCACTACTCCTAAAATTTTTATCCTCTCACAATTACCTTGCTAGGTAGACACACCATCTTCCCCCCCCCCCTTAAGAGCAAGCCTACACAAGGACTTCAATCTATCAGAAGGGCAACTACAAAGCATTAACCACAAAAAGCAACTTCCCAATATGATACTTCAAATCTCATAAGTCACAAATTTCCATAATTGGCATCACAACATAATCTTTCAAAACTACTTTCACATAATTTCATCTAGTCATAACCCATAATAAGCATCAAAACTCACCTTTTACTCCTCAATCCTTGAAACATCACCCCTTCCAAGTAATCACATCTAGTAGACCACCAGACAAGGGAATAAAGAGAGAGATCATATGGAGTTAAGCTCTATGGCACGACATAAGAGTAGTGAAGAAAGTGAAACTTCTATCGTCCTATAGCCTCTCACTCATAGATGTGTCGCGACTCACACCGATGAACAAGACTCTACTAGACGTGGCTTTCGAGACTTTGACCCTAAAATTAATCTTTAAAACCTTAAGCTCTGATACCAAGTTTGTAACGACTCGAGAGGACCCCCTAGCCGTTACATGCGCATTCGACCTCTCGATGGTCTTATACAAGCCTTAGCATTCATTCATCGCATAGATCATAAAAATCACTGAGAATTTAAAACTTTTATTCAATAAAACCATAAGACCTCAAGAGTCATCAACATTAGAAAACATCAATACGCAAGCGGAACTATTAAGTCTCTTTAGCCAATCTTAGACAAGAACTTAAAACGTACCAAGGGACACGACCCTTTACAAATGAAATGAAACTTAAGTGTATATTACAATGACTAAGAAACTTCTAAACATAGTCCTCGAATCTTGAGGACCTGCCAAAGACTTGGAAAAGTGAAGCAATCCAAGAAACTCCAAAGCACAATATCCTCCTAGTCACCACAACCTACACTTGTAGTAAAATAGAAGAAAGGGGTTAGTACAACACATGTGCTAAGTATGAGGATATGCAAAACATGCTAAAAAGGACATTTGTTTGGAAGTTATGCTTTCATGCCATCTTGATAAATTCTCATGAACATCAACATGCTTAGGCACCTTACAAGTCACAACCAACAATTCAAAGTCATATGCTTCACAATACATCATAAACATACATACCCATTTACCTTTACCTTCTTGTCTTGGACCTCCACCTTAAGTAACCCTTAAGTAGTACCTTTGTACATTCAATTCATTATGACTCACTTTCACATTAGCATGTTCAAAGACCAACACTTTCATTAATTAGCCCAATAAGACTCATTCATTCATTATCATTACTAAGACACACCAAGATCTCCCTTAAATGTCTACTTGTGCAATGTCTAGATGATGTCCCATTCCACCACATATCCTAAGTAGTACACCCTTAAGAGACCCTAGTTCATTCATTCATTAATGCGGGGGAAGAGTCTTAACCGACATAGACCATGGAGCTTGACATAGAATCCCGGTAGTAACCCTTACCGAATGAGGGATCCCCACTTGCATAAGGTAGGGTCATTCTTTTAGCTTTTACGTGGTAGAGACCACTAGCTAGTCCTATGTGGGCACATAGTTAAGGGATAGAAGGATTGCTTCGAAGTACCCACATCTCAACTAACGAAGGGACACCCATCTTAAGGGTTACTACTAAATACTCACATCTCAACTAACGAAAGAGTATCCACCCATCTTTATATCCTCTCGATGCTAGAAATTACTCCCCCACGGAGTTTGGACATTCATTTCATTCATTTCATTCATTCCTTTAGGGATAAGGATTGCTACTAAGTACTCTCATATCAACTCACGAAAGAGTACTCAGCCTAACCCAACATTCATTCATTTAGAGATAAGGATTACTACTAAGTATTCTCATCTCAACTCACGAAGGAATACCCATCCTAACCCTCATTCATTCATTTAGGGATAAGGATTGCTACTAAGTATTCTCATCTCAACTCACGAAGGAATACCCATCCTAACCCTCATTCATTCATTAAGGAAGCTTTTGGATTCAAAGATGAGAAAACCTTTCATCTAGGAACCCCATTCATTTAAAGGAGTACTTTATAAAACTATCCTTACAATATACCCAAGTTTCATTCATTAGCATTAACACCCATTCCTTTCATTCATTCATTCTTCACTAGGCGTGAGAGTAGTTAAACATAGTCTATAATAACCTCACCTTCATTATAAGTCATTCAAAGAAGACAACAACCAAGCATAAGACATACAGTCTCTACACAAGGTCACCTTTCATGATTTTAGACCATACACAAATTCATATCATATCACATTACCTTCACATAGTCAACATTACTCAAAACGACAATCATCCAACTTTGCCTACAAGGCCATGATCACAACATGCTTATAAAGTAAACACCTCCCCACTTTCAAAGGGATCAAATCTTACAATTATAACATCTACAACATATATATATATTTATATATGTATATATATTTATATATATATATATATTTATATATAAAATACTAGAATCAATAATCTATTCACAACTTCATCATCATCATAAACCTTAGGTCACAATTTCCCATTCAAGAACAACATCCAATATAACACAATTGACCATCAATTCCTCATAATTCAATATAGAACCATACATAAATCAATAGCCTATACCAATCTACACATTAATATCACATTGTTAGCTCATAATTAATAGACCCACTTAGACCCAAAAATTAGGATTTCAAGATATACAAGGGTTCATGGAGTTTTTGATCTAAAAACCATCAATATTAACATAAATCATAATTTGAAATACTTTCATGCAAGAACCCAAGCATAAAATTGAATTTGGGTTTTTTAGTGTTTTTGAAAAACATTGAAATCACTTTGATTTGGCTTACCTGCTCTGGGCTCGTTTCACCTTGGAAATGGGCCGTTTTGGCCGTCAGGGCCAACTAGCTCCATATCTAAGGTCATAACAAATGTCCATTTAAATTTTTGGCAAAAATGACGTCGGAATTCCGGATCACCAAAAATCCATGGACTATAGCATACAAAAATCGGCAAAATACGGGTTTATGTGCTCTGGGGCTCGTTTGACCTTGAAAATGGGTTGTCTTGGCAGTCAGGGACAACTGGCTCCATATCTAAGGTCTTAACGGACTTTCATGTAAATTTTTGGCAAAAATAACGTCAGAATTCTGGATCACAAAAATCCAGGGACTATAGCACACGAAAATTGGCAAAATAGGCGGTTTACCTGCTCTAGGCTCGTTTGATTTTGAAAATGGGTCGTTATAGCCGTCAGGGCCAACTAGCTCCATAACTGGGGTCTTAAAGGACGTCCATGTAAATTTTTGGCAAAAATGACGTCGTAATTCTGGATCACAAAAAATCCAAGGACTATAGCACACGAAAATTGGCAAAATGGGAGGCTTACCTGCTCTTGGCTCGTTTAACCTTGAAAATGAGTTGTTTTCTCTCTGGTGACCAACTGGCTCCATAGTTAAGGTCATAACGGACGTCCATGTAATTTTTTGTCAAAAATGACATCAGAATTTGGAATCATAAAAAATCCATGGACTATAGCACACGAAAATCAGCAAAATTGAGGGTTTCCCTGCTATGGGGATCGTTTGACCTTGAAAATGTGTCGTTTTGACTGTCAGGGCTAACTGGCTCCATATCTAAGGTCTTAACGGATGTCCATATCAATTTTTGGCAAAAATGACGTCGAAATTCTGGATCACCAAAAATCCATGGACTATAGCACACGAAAATCGGAAAAACAGGGGGTTACCCTGCTCTGAGGTTCGTTAGACCTTGAAAATGGTCTGTTTTGGCCGTGGTGACCAACTAGCTCCATAGCTAAGGTCTTAGCGAGTGTCCATGTAAATTTTTGGCAAAAATGACATCAGAATTCTGGATCACCAAAAAAGATGGTGAACCATAGAACACAAAAATCAGCAAAATGGGTGGTCTTCCTGCTCTGGGCTCATTTGACTTTGAAAATGGGTCGTTTTGGCTGTCAGGGCTAACTGGCTCCATAGCTAAAGTCTTAACGGATGTTAATGTAAATATTTGGCAAAAATGACATCGGAATTCTGGATCACCAAAAAAGATGGTGAACTATAGCACACGAAAATTGGCAAAACGAGGGGTTTACCTACTCTCGGGCTCGTTTGACCTTGAAAATGGGCCGTTTTGGCCGTCAGGGCCAAATGGCTGCATAGATGAGGTCTTAACGGATATCCATGTATATGTTTGGCAAAAATGACGTCGGAATTCTGAATCACCAAAAATCCATGGACAATAGCACACAAAAATTGGCAAAATGAGGGGTTTACATGCTCTAGGGCTCATTTGACCTTAAAAATGGGTCCAACTAGATCCATAGCTGAGGTCTTAACAGACGTCCATGTAATTTTTGAAAAAAAATGACATCGAAATTCCGGATCATTAAAAATCCATGGACTATATTATATAGGACACGAAAATCCACAAAATGAAAGGTTTACATTCTCTGGGCTTGTTTGACCTTGAAAATGGGCAATCTTGGCCATCATGGCCAACTGGATCCATAACTATGGTCTTAACGGATGTACATGTAATTTTTTAGCAAAACGGACATCGAAATTCTGAATCATAAAAGATCCAAGGACTATAGCACACGAAAATTGGCAAAATAGGGGGGTTTACTTGCTCTGGGAATCGTTTGACCTTGAAAATGCGCCGATTTGGATGTGGTGACCAACTAGCGCCATAGTTAAGGTCTTAACAGACTTCCATGTAATTCTTTGGCAAAAATGACGTCGGAATTCCGGATCACCAAAAAAGATGGTGAACTATAGCAAACGAAAATCGGCAAAATGGGGGGTTTACCTGCTCTAGGGATCGTTTGACCTTGAAAATGGGTCATTTTTTCCGTGGTGGCCAACTGGCTCCATATTTAAGATCATAACGAACGTCCATTTAAATTTTTGGCAAAACTGACGTTGAAATTTTGGATCACCAAAAAAGATGGTGAACTATAGCACACAAAAATCGGCAAAATGGGGGGTTTACCTTCTCTGGAGCTCGTTTGACCTCGAAAATGGGTTGTTTTAGCCATCAGAGCCAACTAGCTCCATAGCTAAGGTCTTAATGGACATCCATGTAAATTTTTGGCAAAAATAACATTGGACTTCTGGATCACAAAAAATTCAAGAACTATAGCACACGAAAATCAGCATAATGGGGAGTTTACTTGATCAGGGGCTCGTTTGAACTTGGAAATGGGTTGTTTTGGCCGTTGTGATTAACTGGCTCCATAGTTTAGGGCTTCACGAATGTCCATGTAAATTTTTGGCAAAAATTAAGTTAGAATTCTTTATCACCAAAAAAGATGGTGAACTATAGCACACGAAAATCGGCAAAATGGGGGGTTTACCTACTATGGGGCCCATTAGACCTTGAAAATGGGCCATTATGGCCGTCAGGGCCAACTAGCTGAATAACTAAGGTCTTAACGGACGTCCATGTAAATTTTTGGAAAAAATAACATAGGAATTCCGGATCACCAAAAATCCATGGACTATATATATGACACAAAAATAGGCAAAATGGGGGTTTACCTACTCTGGGCTCGTTTGACCTTGGAAATGGGCCGTTTTGGCCGTCAGGGCCAACCGGCTCCATATCTAAGGTCTAAACAGACACCCATGTAAATTTTTGGCAAAAATAACTTCGGAATTCTGGATCACCAAAAAAGATGGTGAACTATGCACACAAAAATCTACAAAATGGGGGGTTTACCTGCAATTGGTCTCGTTTGACCTTGAAAATGGGTCGTTTTGGCCGTCAGGGCTAACTGGCTCCATAGTAAAGGTCATAACGGACGTCCATGTATATTTTTGGTAGAAATAACATCAGATTTCCGGATCACCAAAAAAGATGGTGAACTATGCATAGAAAAATTGGCAAAATAGGGGGGTTTACTTGCTCTGGGGCTCGTTTGACCTTGAAAATGGGTCGTTTTGGCCGTGGTGACCAACTAGCTCTAAAGTTAAGGTCTTAACAGACATCCATGTAAATTTTTGGCAAAAATAATGTCGGAATTCCAGATCACCAAAAAAGATGGTGAACTATAGCACACAAAAATTGGCAAAATAAGGGGATTTAACTGCTCTGGGCTCGTTTGACCTTGAAAATGGGCCGTTTTGGCCGTCAGGGCCTACTGGTTCCATATCTAAGGTCTTAACGGACGTCTATGTAATTTTTTTGCAAAAAAGATGTCGGAATTCTGGATCACCAAAAAAGATGGTGAACTATTGCACACGAAAATTGGCAAAATGGGGGGTTTACCTGCTCTGGGGATCGTTTGACCTTGAAAATCGAACGATTTGGCCATCAGGTCCAACTAGCTCTATAGCTAAGTTCTTAACGGACGTCCACGTAAATTTTTGGAAAAAATCAAGTCGGAATTCTGAATCACAAATAATACATGGACTATATCACACGAAAATAAACCAAATGGGGGGTTTACTTGCACTAGGGCTCGTTGAACTTGAAAATGTGTCATTTTTCACCGTGCTAACCAACTGAATCCATAGTTAAGGTCTTAACAGATGTCCATGTAAATTTTTGGCAAAAATGATGTCGTAATTCCGGATCACCAAAAATCTGTGGACTTTTAGCACACGAAAATCGACAAAATGGGTGGTTTACCTGCTATGGGCCCGTTTGACCTTTAAAATGGCCCGTTAGGGCCAATTGGCTCCATAGTTGTGGTCTTAACGGATGTCCCTATAAATTTTTAGCAAAAATGATATCGTAATTCCGAATCATCAAAAACCATGTACTATAGTACACGAAAATTGGCAAAATAGGGGTTTCACTTGCTCTAGGGTTCATTTGACATTGAAAATGGGTCGTTTTGACCTTCAGGAACAACGGGCTCCATAACTAAGGTTTTAACGGACTTCTATGTAAATTTTTGGCCAAAATGACATCGGAATTTTGGATCACCAAAATCCATGGACTTTAGCACATGAAATCGGCGAAATGGTGGGTTTACCTTCCCTGGGCTCGTTTGACCTTGAAAATGGGCAGTTTTGGCCATGGTGACCAACTGGGTCTATAGTTAAGGTCTTAACGGACGTCCATTTAAATATTTGCAAAATATGACGTTGGAATTCTGGATTACCAAAAAAGATGGTGAAATATAGCACACAAAAATCGGCAAAATGGGGGGTTTACCTGCTTAGGCATCCTTTGACCTTGAAAATGGGTCGTTTTGGCCGTCAGGGGCAACTGGCTCCATAGTTAAGGACTTAATGGACGTCCATTTAAATTTTTGGCAAAAATGACATCGGAATTCTGGATCACCGAAATATCCATGGACTATAGCACATGAAAATTGGCAAAATGGGGGGTTTACCTACTCTGGGGCTCGTTTGACCTTGAAAATGGTTCCTTTTGGCCCTGGTGACCAAATGCTTCAATAGTTAAGTCTTAACGGAAGTCCATGTAAATTTTCGGCAAAAATGACGTCGGAATTCCGTATCACCATAAAAAATGGAGAACTATAGCACACGAAAATTGGTAAAATAGGGGGTTTACCTGCTATGGGGATCGTTTGACCTTGAAAATTGGCCATTTTAGTCGTCAGGGCCAACTAGCTCCATAACTAAGGTTTTAACGGACGTCCATGCAAATTTTTGGCAAAAATGGCGTCGGAATTTTGGATCACCATAAAAGATGGTAAACTATAGCACACAAAAATCGGCAAAATAGGGGGTTTACCTGCTCTGCTGTTCGTTTGACCTTGGAAATGGGTCGTTTTGGCCATGGTAACCAACTGGCTCCATAGTTAAATTCATAACGGACGTCCATGAAAATATTTGGAAAAAATGTCATCGGAATTCTGGATCACCAAAAAAGATGGTGAACTATGCACACGAAAATCGGCAAAATAGGGAGTTTACCTGCTCTAGGGCTTGTTTGACCTTGAAAATGGGTCGTTTTGGCCGTGGTGACCGACTAGCTCCATATTTAAGTTCTTAATAGACGTCCTTGTAAATTTTTGGCAAAAATGACGTCAGAATTCTGGATCATCAAAAAAGATGGTGAACTATAACACACGAAAATCGGCAAAATGGGGGGTTTACCTGCTGTGGGGCTCGTTTGACCTTGAAAGTGGGTCGTTTTGGCCGTGGTGACCAACTAGCTCCAAAATTAAGACCTTAACAGACGTCCATGTAATTTTTTGACAAAGATGACGTCGAAATTCTGGATCACCAAAAAAGATGTTGAACTATAGCACACGAAAATTGGCAAAATGGGGGGTTAACCTGCTTTGGGCTCGTTTGACCTTGAAAATACGTCGTTTTGGCCGTCAGGGCCAACTGGCTCCACAAACAAAGGTTTTAACGGACGTCCGTGTAAAATGTTGGCAAAATTGACGTCGGAATTGCGGATCACCAAAAAACATGGTGAACTATGGCACACAAAAATCGGCAAAATGGGGGTCTACCTGCAATAGGTCTTGTTTGACCTTGAAAATGGGTCGTTTTGGCCGTCAGGGCCAACTGGCTCCATAGTTAAGGTCATAACGGACGTCTATGTAAATTGTTGGTAAAAATGACATCGGATTTCCGTATCACCAAAAAGTATGGTGAACTATGCACACAAAAATTGGCAAAATAGGGGGTTTACTTGCTCTGGGGCTCGTTTGACCTTGAAAATGGGCCATTTTGGCCGTGGTGACCAACTAGCTCTAAAGTTAAGGTCTTAACAGACGTCCATGTAAATTTTTGGCAAAAATTCTGTCGTAATTCCGGATCACCAAAAAAGATGGTGAACTATAGCACAGTAAAATTGGCAAAATGAGGGGTTTACATGATCTGGGGCTCTGTTGACCTTGAAAATGGGCCGTTTTGGCCGTCAGGTCCAACTGGTTCCATAGATAAGGTCTTAACGAACGTCCATGTAAATTTTTGGAAAAAAGGACGTCGGAATTCCGTATCACCACAAAAGATGGTGAACTATAGCACACGAAAATCAGCAAAATAGTGGGTTTACCTGCTCTGGGGATCGTTTGACCTTGGAAATGGGTCGTTTTGGCCATCGTGACCAACTGTCTCCATATTTAAGTTCATAAC
>JAJOOS010009153.1:0-18012 GCA_029582725.1 Solanum chiquidenum
ACAATACCCAATATGTTCTTTTATGTCTTTTAGTATTGTTTAAGTTGTGTACGGGATTAGTCCCAAATTTTTGTACTCTAAAGTATTAGATGGTTTTGAGACATCATGTATAAAGTTTAGAAAGTCTTCCGCTTGCTATTTTTTTTTATTTTTTTTTTAATGTTTTCTTGGTAAAGAAAGTTTTAAATTCCTTATGGTTTTAGTGTCTATGCGATGAATGAATGCAAAGAGGCTTGTATTAGACCTCTTCGAGGTCGAGTACGCCGGTTACGACTAGGGGGTGCTCCCGGGTCGTGACAGCCTATCAGCAAGCAAGACCAACAATAATATCAACACATATTTGCTAAATCACACCCCAAGAATAGGGGGTTTTAGCCACACATTAAGAAATAACAAAATACACCTAAAATGATAGTGAAATCAAATGGGTATAAGAAATTAAACCTTGATTTAAGCAAAGGAAGAAGAGTAGAGAAGACCCACTTCCAACTTGGGGAAGATGAACTCCTTTCTTCAAGTTTCCAAAACCCTCTCCAAACTTGAGAGTAAAAAGTACAGAAAATTATATTGTCTAAATTTTGATACTAAAAAGTAATGCTAAAACTTGATACTAAAGTATAACTCTCGATGAGTATTTATAGTTTTCAAAAATTAGTGTTACGGCGGATCACTCAGCGACATTAGTCAGAATCGTCGATGAACTCGACGATTCACCTTTTGGTGTAGTTCATCGCCATATTGCATCATCATTCGGCATCATCGTGCTCTTGGTCATTGGGTGACATAGTACTGCTTTGCGGACCTTCTCGGTGATGCATCGAATGCTCCCTTTTTCCGCTGACTTGATCCTTTCCTTCAGGGCTCAGCACACTGGAACAAAAGGCGAAGTGAGACCCTTCGGCGATTCGCCAAGTGAACTCGGCGATCCTCCGGCCATCATTTTCTTGTTCTTTTCGGCCTTTTCGTTCTTTTTTTGAGAAGTAGTGTCCATGCTTTCCTTCAAACTTCAAATACCTGAAACTTAAAGGTTTTTATCAGATATTGAGATAAAATAAGCATTTGAGGACACAATTCCTATTAAAATATAGCCCTAAATGAGTCCAATCTGTGAACTCATCAACACCCCCAACTTAAACTTTTGGTTGTCCTCAAGCAAACTCAAGTTCAGTCGTTCAAAAAGGCATTCTCAAACTTCCCCAAAGTCTTGGGGAGACCAACCACAAAATCTGTAGCTATCCTTTCCCACTTCCATTCCGGAATTGGCATTCTCTGAAGCAAACATGTCGGCCTTTGATGCTCATACTTTACTTACTGACAGTTTTGGCACTTAGCCACAAACTCAGTTATGTCCTTCTTCATGCTAGGTAACCAATAAAGTCACTCTGAATCTCGGTACATCTTGGTCACCCCCGAATGAATGGAATACCGCGAACCATGGGATTCTGTCAACATTTTCTGAATCAAGTCATCCACTCGGGGAACACAAATTTTTCCTATAAAACTAAGCACACCTTCCGCATCAAGAACCATATCTTGTGCCTGACCCGACACTATCTTATTTCTAAGCTCATTCGAATTCTCATCCTCAAACTGTTTGGCCTTGATCTCCTCAATGAACGTGGGTCTAACCTCAATGTTAGCTAACACCCCACCTTTATCTGAGATGCCCAACTACATGAACTTAGACTCCAAGGTTAGAATCTATTTGGCCAAAGGTCGCTTGGATACACCCAAACTATACGAAGATGATCAGCATGCTCTTCCTCACTTTTCGAATAAACCAAAATGTCATCAATAAAGACAATAACAAAAGAATCCAGGAATGGTTTAAACACACCATTCATCAAACTCATGAAGGCTGCAGGCGCATTGGTCAATCCAAACGACATCACTAAGAACTAATAGTGCCCATAGCGGGTCCTGAATGTCGTTTTGGGTACATCCTCAGACCTAATCTCTAATTGATGGTAACCAGACCTTAGATCAATCTTAGAGAAAACGGATGCACCCTGCAACTGGTCAAAAAGATCATCTATCCAAGGCAACGGATACTTATTTCAAATGGTGACCCTATTCAATTGTCGGTAGTCTATGCACATCCTCATACTATCATCTTTTTTATTAGCAAACAAGATAGGAGCACCCCATGGGGAAGCACTAGGACGAATGAAACCTTTATCAAGAAGCTCCTGGATTTGGGCTTTAAGCTCTCTCAATTCTATCTGAGCCATGCGATAAGGAGGAATGGAGATAGGGCGAGTGTCAGGTTCCAAGTCAATATAGAAATCTATATCTCTATCTGGAGGAATACCAGGCAAATCGGTAGAAAACACTTCCTTGAATTCAGACACTACATAAATAGACTCAATAGAGGGAGGCTCAACATCAACCTCCTGAATATGAGCAAAAAATGCAAAACACGCCTTCCCCACAAGTTTCCTAGCTCGCACAAAAGATATGACCCTAGCTGGCTTAGGCTTGTACACCCCTTCCCACTCTAAATTTTCCCTATCCGGGATCTCTAGAGTCACAAACTTACCATCACAATTAAGCACAGCATAATAGGGGGACAACCAAGTCATGCCTAAGATTATATCAAAGTCAGTCATATAAAAAATAACCAAATCAGCCCAAGTCTGAAAACCCATAAACAGAACAGGACAAGCACGATATACCTGGGTGACTATGACTGACTCTCCAACTGGGTAGAAACATGGATGAGGGCATCAAGCACATCACAAACCGCATCAAATCCCAAGGCAAACTGAACTGACACATATGAATAAGTAGAACCTGGATCAAACAAAATAGTAGCCATTCGGTCACAAATAAGAATAGCATCTGCTATCACTGCATCAGACACCTCAGCCTCGGTCTTGCCCGAAAAGGCATAAAACTGAGCCCTGTCATCTTGACGGGTAACCTCCTTGCCTAGCGGCACTGCTCCCCTACCTGCATTACCATTTCCCCGGCTTCCACGACCTCACTGATTTCCTCTTCATATGCTCAGGTTCTCCACAATTGTAACACACTTAATAACTTAACCAAGTAAGCATCGCTGCTATTGTAGTAGTCGTATCATGAACCTCTTTAATATACACTCATTTAGGAAATCATAGTAGATATTCTAACCTCAATTGTCGCAATATAATTTCATCATTTACTAAGGAACCCATACATGTTATGACAACAATACTAAATGCATTTTCCAAAGTAATGGTGTTCATTATCTAGCCTTCCCTTACAAAATTTCTTGAATGTTGTCACCTTGGCAAAGTCTTCTGACTTCACCCCCTTCTACTTCCATCACAAAATCAACCACTTCCTAAAAATATTTTGCTAAAGCAGCCACCTATAAGCTTGAATCTGCAAATTTGACCTTAATCTCTTCACAAAATGACAAATTTGCTCTTTTTGAGTGAAGCGAAGTGCAGTACGATATTTGGATAAAACACAAATTTTTGCCTTAAAGGCTGCAACAATTATATTATGTTGCTCTATCTTCAGGAACTCATCTCTCCTCATATCCCTCAAAGTTCAGGGTATATACTTCTCCATACAGAAAGCTATAAAATGTTTCTCAAGTTATGAGTAGTGTATTTACTAGTAAGCACTCAACATGAGACCACCACCACATTTTGGTGTCTCCCTTGAACTGGTATATCATAAACTCAACGCCAAATCACTCTACATTATCCATCTTATGAAGCAGCTCATGACAATCAACAAGAAAATCATAAGAATCTTCAGATTCATTACCCAGGAAGAATGAAGGTTTCAATCTTAAGAGCCTAATAAAACCCTTATGTTTGTTACTAGTCATTAGATGCCCACATCGAATTGGGGAAACATGCTTATTTGGAAGGACGCATCCTCTCTGCTAGTGTTGGTGTTACCACTTCTGTTGTTCTACTTCTGATCATAGAGTGAAGGAGGAAAGATACCAATTTGTATCACTTAGATACCAATTGAATTCAAGTAATAGCACGAAGAAAGAAAGAAACGAGTTTTCCTAAAGTCATATAGCCTCTCAAAGAAAAGTACAGACGTCTCTGCACCGTTTCGCAAGACTCTACTAGACTCGTTTTGGTACAAAGAGATCAATGAACCTAGGGCTCTGATACCAACTTTGTCCCGGCCCAGACCGTTGTGATTGACACCCATACTAACCCTTCGATGGGAGATTCATTACTACAACTCAACTACACAACTTAACAAAAACCAGAACATTTAAAGATACGAAAGCAGGTTTAAATGTCTAAGAAATATAGAGTTCCCATAAACTCCAAAAGTTAACAAAAACAAACTACCGACAATGCGGAAAACAACTCCTAGAACCTAAAAGTCAATGTACCAAAACTCTACTAACGACAAGTCTAAGAACAAGGGATACAACCCCGAAAACTAAAACATAACAAATATCTAAAGAACTAGTCTAAGTCCGAAGAGAATAGACTAAACACAAGAAAATCTATGGCAGCCTAGAAGAACTGGTTCACCCTTGAATTCAGTCTCGATTAGTGATCTTTTAAATGAGGTCTGTCAGTAACCCCCTAAAGATGCCATGTACTCAACAAAGAAAGAGCAAGTGCAGTATCAATGCACAACCACAGTGTACTGGTAGGATCACGTGGCTACTACCATAAGTACAATATACAACGATCAATCACAACATAGTAAGCACACATATACAGAATACAATTTAGTTATCATTTCATAGCAACATACAATCTTCCATTAACAATGACAAGTAGACAGAAGCATAACAATCACAATAGTTCTCTCATGGAACCCATACCCAAACTGTTAGTGTGTCAGAACGTGACACCTGATCCAATGCATGTGTCAGAACGTGACACTCGATCCAATATGTGTGTCGGAACGTGACACTCGATCCAATATATGTGTCGAAACGTGACATCTGATCCAATATATGTGTCGGAATGTGACACCCGATCCAGTCAGCACAACCACAATCGCAATCATACCCATAAAGAATAATGCTCATAGTCATACAATAAAGCAATGGTTTCATGGCATGTAATTATTCATATACATATACTTATTTGCATTAGATTCAATTTACATTCATTGTTCTCATATATGCATGCATACAACGAAGCAATTAACCGGCATATATCACACAAACAGGAAATCAAACCATCACCTACCTCGAAACCAAGCTTGAATCCTCGTAAGAAACTTAAGCCTTCCCTTTCCGGATTCTTTCTACTTGTTCTTGGTTTACAAATGATTAATACAACGCAAGGATCAATAATTAAGGTCTAATTTACCCGGATTATAACAAACCCAATAACTCAAGACCAAACCCATGAACCTAAAGTTCAGCTAGGGCTTTTCCTACCATTAACTTCAGGTCAAAACTCTTCCCCAATGATAATTATCCATGAATCTAAGTTCTACGGATCGAAAAATGGATTAGGGGAGTAAAATCATTACCTTAGCACCAAAAGTCATGGAAACTGTCAAGAACTCATCCACGGTCGTCTCCTAACTCTTAAGAACGAAGTTTGCAGAAAAATAATAAAATTGGGGTTTTTCCCCGACCTAAGTCGCGACTAGCCCGCCACAGCGGACTCCAACCCGCTACAGCGGCCTCGCCCTGGCGAGATTTCTGGAATCTTGCACGGAGACAGAAGCTCGGCATTTGAGTTCCAATCCCCCATTTCACAACATGCTTCTAAAACAGAACATTCTAAAACTACCATTTCACGCCAAGATCGGTTTCGGGAGTTCTACTCACCCGAATTCGATTCCGTAAAGTCGTACAGTCTCCTTAATGTCTTAGCTATCCACTCATATGATCAATTTCGCAATTATATCCCTCATTCATTACCAGATTTCCCTAGACCATACCTGACTCAGATTTCATCCATATCTGGACTTGGCTACCATTTTCCAAGTACTACAAAAAAGGTTTGATGGCCTAACTTCCTTCCCCATTAGCTTTTTAATAACGATGGGAACCGGTCGTTACAATATGTATGTAAGGGTTAGGTTGGGGCCACTCGCGGTTCAAAATATCATGTCCCTATTGGGCTGTAAACTCAGATCGTGAAAATTTTTGCATTTGAGCACTAGGTCCAAGTGTCCTAGAATGTATGAAAAGCAGCATCTAGTAGAGTCCTTTTTATGGGTGTGAAGTTCGTCAAACTTATAAGAGGAGGCAACGTGATGTTTAGGAAATATTTTCCCTTCGTTCATACTCGAAATCGTGCAATAGAGCTATCCCCTAAGAAACACAAGCAAATTCATGCTTTGTTCTAATTCCTTTAACTATTCCTCAGCTTCGAGGTGATATAAGTAGTAAAACTCAATTCCTACTGATAAGATATTCTCAGATAGTTATCACCATTTCAAAGACCGTGCCAAAGGCATGAGAGGAGTCCATTAATGTGATTTAGTCCTTTAATTTGAAATCTTATGTCCTTATTTATGTAAATCGTATTGCTGAGCTAAAATATGATATGCATTCAGATTCTTTTATAATCCTTCATTACATAGAGCATTCATGAAAGACAAAAGTATGTGTCTAGATAAATCTGATTGTTTTGGGTCTTTTATGAGTCAAGAAATTCGCTTACGGTTTTTCTAAGGGTAAAATGACAAAATGACCCTTCTCAGTATTTTCCCATCATTTAAATCATCACTACACTGTATCAGTTTAGTAAAATTATCATAACTCTCTACTCCGAACTCTGAATGACTCAAACTTAGTGGTGTTGGAAAGAAGACTTGAATGCCTTTAATTTGATAGCTTATGAGTCACCTAAATTGTCAATATTCTAAAATATATAGATATTTGAAATTCACCCAAGTAGAATCTTATATCAAAACTTAATCTGTAAGGAAACTTTCAACTAAACTTTGTGTTAGGGATTCTTGTGACCTTAATTCATCTCCAAATTTATTCTCACACTAAAGAATTGACCTTAACACCTAAACACAATTTAATAATTACCCGATACGACCTTATACGCAAATGAAGAATGGTTCGAGTTTTATCTTAGAAATTTTTGGGGTGTTACAAAAGTGTTACTATTTTTCCTCTTTTGTATTGTTTATGTATTTTGTATTTTGTATTTTGATTAGATATAACTGTTGTATATAGTTTCTTTCAATACTTAGATGCTCTTATACCGGTGACACGAGGTCCAGGGTTGGTTCTTGTATATAGTTTTATCTTTCTTGGTTACTTTCCGGCCCTTTCTCAATATTTTGTTTCGTTATATGCCTAGCTATGCTATGGACTCTTGTTCTCTCTTATTAATGCTTCCGCATAGTTATATGCTTGTTTAGTTTAGGGATAAGGCACAAGTACCCCCCTAGACTATGACAGAAATCTCAGAGACACACCTTAACTAAACTAAGGTGTTATTATCCCTCGAACCCCTTTTTATAACTTTGTACATCTTTTTGGCTTACGTGTCAAGTAGTGTGTCATGTAAGCCAAAAGGTGTACAAAATTACAATAAAAAGGAGTCTGGGGGTAATAGGACTTTAGTTTAATTAAGGTGTGTCTCTGTGATTTCGGTCATTGTCTAGGGGAATAGTTGTACCTTATATCCCTTTAATTTATCGTTTGTAGTTGAGTTTTGACTTGCCTAGTAGGGGTTTATGGTAGGTGCTATTATAACCCAAATTTCAAATCGTGACACAATAAAATACAATATATATTATAAAATTTTGGTTATATATATAATATGTGAAGTTATATTTTCAATAGTATACATATATTGATTGGTTTGATTTTTTCAGTTTTTTTAAAAAAAAAATCAAATCATTTTTTGTCGATTTTGAATACTAAAAATCAAATCTGAGAAATATCAAAAAAAATCTGATTTGGTTTGATTTTTTTGTTTTTTCTCGAACACTCCTAGGTTTAAGGACCAAAACTACATAATTAAGTTAATTAAAAGTTAAATTTGCATATTTAAATAGTATAGGATCAAAACCATAATAACATCACAACTCATGGGCCATTATTGCTAATTCCTCCTTTGCTAAGGCCACCTTGTGAACTAGTTCTCAACACATGGTCAAGCAAACAATTTATTTTTGTCATATAAGTGCTAAATTTTGTTTGTCCTAACTTCAAACACTCTATTTTGTAATCATCTTGACAAATTTTTAGGCTTGCTTGTACATAGTACTTATGTAGCTACTCGACTTCTCTACCCTTTGTTTTCCTTTTAGAATTTTGTTTCCCTCTTTGTCCCTTTTTTGTCCTCCCTCGATAGTTACATCTAGTTCGACAAAATTTAAATTTACATTAAAATGTTTCATGTTAAAGGTAAAATGGTCTTAATAATTGTGATTTTATATCTGGGATTCAAATTTCAAACTTAAGATTTCTAATTAAAAATACATATGTATTTTATCACTTTACCACAATTTTTATTAGTTTGTTTCCCTTTTTGTCACCATCCTTTTCATAGTCTCAAATTGGTTCGTGTATTTACGTTTTTGCCTCTTTAACCTTCTTTTTTATTTTCTCTTCTTTGTTGTTGTAAACAATAAAAATAGAATGATAATTGCTTATATCGTATCTATCCCATAAACACATGAAAATTAAATTAGGCCCTTTAAATGGTAATCAATTAACACTAGCATTTAATTATTAATAGAAAAAAATTGAGTTACAAGAGTTTATTAATTGTTTTCATTAATATATGTTTCTCCGTTATATGTGGAATTTTAATACCTTTTCACTAATTTTCCTTTTTTCCCTTTCCTTATAATTTTAGTATTCCATTATATACCCCTCTCAAGTTCATTTTCATGGTCCATCTTGTTATTTATTTTTATTTAGCAACCCTATCTCTTTTCTTTTCTTTTTTCCTTTTTAAATCACTTTCAATGACTATTCTTTGCCATAATTCTTTCATGAATTTGATTTTGACTAACTCTAGAAATTTTGTAGTTAGAGTGTAAGCTAGTGAAGTATAGTGAGGGAAAAAAAAGATTTTGAGTCTCTTTGTCAATTGTCAACTTTGATTAAATTTATTCTTATCCAACTTTTTTTAAATATAAATATCTAAGATTACATGAATCATTAAACACTACTTAGAAGTATTTATAGCAAGATTTATTTATCATTTTTTTAATTTAGAGTTGAAAAACAAAGAGAAAAGAAGCATTTTTTTTCTTGTTCAAACAAAGATAGAAAAATGTCACCTTTTTCACTTGATTTCTTGTCAACAAAAAGATCAAATGTTCAGAGTTTTCTTCAATCAGTCACACCGGTTATCTCTTCAAAATCTCTACCAAAGGTGACTACCTTTTTTATCATTATTATTTTAAATTTTTATTTATTTTTCTGTGAAAAATTATTTGTGCTTTAGTTTATGTAAGTCCATCATCCTCCATTTTTTAAATTTTTGGGGATTTTGAAGCCATAGAGACATTTGATTTATCAAGAATTCACAATTTTGTTCGTTTTCCTGAAAAAGAGCGTATATATATAAATAGTTGTTATCAATTTTAGATTGAATCTGAACTTGTCATAAGTTAATTCAGAAATGATGTCTTGAATTTTTTATTAGTTTCTTCTCTTGTAGATGGTGAATTTTTCAATGCTACAATCTCTGGTCAACATCCTGGTACTTACCAAAGAACATCAACATTATTTATTTTCTAAATTTGTATAATGGTCTCAGATTTTTTTCTATTATGGTCACAATCTCTTAAAATTAAAAAAAAATCCAAAAATGATTCTTTGCTTATGTCATTTCTTGAGGAGAAGAATAAGTTGGGATGTGACAATTTGAACATGTGACATATTTTATAAAAATAAATAAAGGCTTTTTAAAATTGTGTTACATTCATTTCAATTTGTTTATAATATAGTATTGTTATAAATAATTTTTTCATTTTCTTGTACATCACTATTTTTTCAATTCCTTGTAGGTTCAATGATATTTTTTTTGTTAATTTCTTGTTGTATCTCTTATTTCCTTCATTTTTGTTTGATTGTGTCAATTAATATTGTAGAGTAACATGGATGATCAAAATAGCATGTGGAATTCAAATGGTGATGAATACTTCACACTTAGAGATTTGTGGGATTGTTACGAAGAGTGGAGTGCATATGGTATTGGTGCTCCCATTTATTTGAAAGATGATAATGAGAGTGTTATTCAATATTATGCTCCTTATTTATCAGCAATTCAAATTTACACCGTCAAATCAGCTTCCTCACTAATAAGGTATAAATGGAAATACATTTTTTTACTTTTTCAAAAGTAATCAAAATTACACAATCAAATTACCTTTTTTACCAATAAGGTATAAATGGAAATATATTTACTTTTCTTTTCCTGTTTATATTCAAGTAATGCAAATACAAAGGCTTTTTTTCATAAAAAGTCTAAAACTAGCTTTGTGCCTAATATCATCAATTTTTTCCTTTACTATATTTTGAAATTAATTTTATATTTTTAATCTTTAATTTTCTAATTTATTAGGCAGAATAGTTAGGGAGATGATTGTACTTATTTTAGTTTGTCAATTCTGTCTCTATGCTATATGGAGTTTCATCCAAACACGAGAACCTATTCAAAACCAAAAGTTAGGACATCTTTGACTATTGACTTGACTTATATAATGTTTATTTTACTAAGTAGAATAAAGTGTGTAATTACACGCCCTTAAAAGTGAATAAATACAATAATTTACATTTAAAAAAAACATTAAAATAATAAGGAGAAAAATAACAATAAGAAAGGAAAAGGAATTAAAAAAAAATAGTCAACTTTCATATGTCCCCTCACCCCTCTTTCAATCTTCTTCTTTGTGTCCACTCACCAAAATATAGAAAAGAGAAAAATGTAACTATCTAATTGATTTTCCCTTTCTCCTCCCTTCATTTTCTATCTTTTATTTTTATTATTATTCACTATCATTAAATAATCACATCATAAGGAGATTAATAGGGAAGTAGCCAAAGCTTTTTTTTTAACAAAAAAATATCTGAAATTAAACAAACAAAAACATTCAAATTTTTTCTAAGGTGGAAGAGCATATAAAAAGGAGTGGAAGTAGATTTATTTGGTAATTTGTGATGGGCCTTAGTGGGATTGTAGGTAAAAGGAAAAAGAAAGAAAGAGAGTATCATTGTTCATAGTGAAAGTAGCCTTGAAAGAGGTTGAATTTTTTTAAAAAGAGGAGCAACTAAGGGAGCTTCTTCGTATCCTCTTTCACTTCACTTTTTCTTTTCTCTTTAAGAAGATAAAATATATAATAACTTTTGATAGATAGAATATCATCTAGTGATGTTGCTTGTAGATTCACTTTTTCTTGGAGATATGTGATGATTTGGTTGTTGATACTACTAGCTTCACTGTTCAACAATGAATGTCATTTGTACACAAGTTGTCAATCATGAAAACTTTAATATAGCTTCATAAGATGTTGAATGCAAATCTAGAGATCATGTGTTTCAACAAATTCTTCCTTTTTGATGATATCAAACTCATTGAAACTTCATAAGTATTCATAAGTACTCTTGTAGCATCTTCATTCTTCATAAGCTCTTGATGCGCCTCTTCTCACTTGATGATACCTTCTATGTTGACAATCTTCTATTTAAAAACAAAGTTCTTTGTTGTTTCAACACTTTTGGTTGGGAACAAGTTATCCCAGGATTAATTATCCTGGGATAACTTATCCCACCATGTATATGGGATAACTTATCCATCACTATGCTATAAATGGTGGGATAAGTTTATCCCAAACATGACAACTAAACAAGACACCAAAATTTTATCCTAGACTATTTATTCTTATCCCTCACACCAAACGACCCCTTACAGTTTCATGTTGATACAACAAACTTACTTCACAAGATTTGTAAACTTATAGTAGTTCACCCTCGATCGTAAAAAGGTTTATAAGATTCTTGAGTTTATAGACATTAACAACTTTAGGCTCTTTCAATTTGTACAAATAGCTAGGTTTACATAATAAACAAGAGTTGTGATCTTACTTAATCAGCTACATGACTAACCTTTCCTTCATTTGTAGTTTATTAAATAGCTAGGTTTGAGAACCAAATCATAATCTTATGTCTCTTCAAATATATATTCTCCCTTATGTTTCTTATCAAAAATATTCTTCAACTTCCACAAAATAAACATGTTCTTAAAAACTTTATCCATTTGGCTTTATAAAAGATAGTAGTGCTAGGTAAAGGTCTTTTGTGAGCATGTCAATGTACATTTTCTACTCAAGAATTCATCAAGCCTAAATAGAAGATGTTTAGACCCGTCCTTTTAATTCATAAAGACCATATCAAGTAGAAAATCACATTTACTAGTACCCAGAGGCGGACCCACCCCTATAGATGAGGGTGCATGTGCATCCGTTAACTTCGAAAAAAATCATGTGTATATATATATCTATCTTGAGAAACTAATAGAAATTAGGATATAATTAACAATGCACACATAAGGAACATAGGAGTGTCATCGTGTTATTGATAAAAGCTTGAGGAACCATACCTGCGAGACCTGGGTTTGAATCCAGCTTTAGCACTATTTCACTAAGGTAATATTGATGCACCCGAAATTTTCAAATCCTAGAAATTATTGATATCTTTTTAATTCCCTCTTTCCTCTTTACTATGTTTCTTTTCTGCTTTTCAAATCTATTTTTTTTCTACCCAAAAAAACACCAATAGTAAGATCTCTATTTCACACTTCTTGATTTAATTATTCACATCTTATATCAAATCTGATATTAAGAAGTCAGGTTCTTTATCAATTCTTCTTCTAATTTATTTTACATATGTCTCACATCAACAAACTCCCCTGTTTCCCATTATTTTTCATCCCTTTACAAATTCGACTTTCTTTATACTTTAAAGTCCTTTTATTCTTCCAAGATATTGCCTCCCCAATTATTCATTTTTATTTAGGATATTTTGTAATAATTATTTTTTGGGAATTTCAAAATTTAGGAAAAATCAAGCTCATAAATAATACTAGATAGAGAAGAGTCATGAGAGGCTGGTCTTTGTAGAGGTATAATATGGTCAAATATTTGAATGATTAGAAAATAGAATTTAAAATGTGACTCGGATGATGTCGAAACATGTTTTAAGGATCTACAATTATGATTTAGCAGTGTCTATAAGCTAACACTACAATTTTATCTAAAAAGAATGCAGATAGATGCATACCTCATAAGTCATAAGAATTCGATTTTTATTTATTGTTCTTCTCTTCCCGTGAGCATTCTTAAAAGTAGTATAACATTGTTAGCTTTTATGATCATCAATGCCACATTTTGAAATAATGAAAGGTGTTCTTCATCTTTATGTATACTTTTATTTCTTTCTACCTTAGGACTTTCAATTAAATCAGTGGTTGAGATTAAGAACTCAATTATCCTTTGAGGGGGAAGGTTGATCACCTTCCATCTGTTCCTGGAAAACTTGGGTTTATTAATGTAGCACTAGTTACCTTTCTTCCTTCGCATTTTATCCTGTATCTGATCGACACATGTCTTTAGAGTATCTACTGCATGTGAATTGTGATAGCTATGTTTATTTTGTTATGAAGAGCCATCTCTACTTTATATTTTGTTGTGTTTAGTTCCTCTTGTATCACTATTTATTCGCATACTATTCAGTATTCTCTTTAATTTCTTTAGTAAGAATGTACCAATTAAATAGACTTTTGAAAAAATTGATGATGGTGTTATGTGTTGTGTATAGAAACTCATCTTCTGGAGATCATGAGGTGGATTTCGAGATGGAATCTTGGAGCGATGCAAGTGAGAACAGCGAGAAGTTGTCAAGAACTATAAGTAACAACTCCATTTCTGCAGATTCATGTTTTGAGTTGGATGCTTCAAGAGATCGCCTTGGCTATCTCTATTTCCAGTATTCTGAAACATGCTCTCCTTTTTGGAGAATTCCCTTTTCAGATAAGGTACACACATTTAACTAAAATTTTAGTATTATTTTTGACGTTACACAATTAATTGGTTAATAAGAATAACGTTATGGACGGAGTACATTGCAAGTAACAATTAAGTTGAATAGACTTCACTTGTATGCACAACACCAAAAGTTGAGACCAATGAACCCTGTTGTGTTTTCCCTTAGGTATATGAACTGTTTCTAAGTCCCTATGTTTTATAAAGTAACTAAGGACTCATTGAATCCATAGACAATCCTTCTTCTTTGCTACATTCAACAATTGCTTCAGTATAACAACTTTGTTCCATAAGTAGAGATTGATTACATCGAGTCTACTAACTATAATAGGTAGTGTAACATGCAATAGATCTATAATCTTTGACTTTAGTAGGAGAGGGGACTTGACTAAATCGGAGCCTCAATTTGAATAACCTCGGGCAAGGATTATGAGACATTCACTTCAATCGGAATTCTGGTATATGAGATCTTCTCAGAGATGATTGTAAAGCAACTTATGTGTAAAGGTCTCCCTACTGCACTCGCCACTTTGATTCGAGCTTCAGTAGACCAATACCGCATAGGCAACCCAAGTAACTTCACCCATAGTGGGATTAGACAATGTCTTGATCAAAATCAAAATCAAGCTCCCATTGTTTGAGAATGATAGGCTTATTGTTATAGTAATATGGTCCATATTTAAGTACCTTTTCCTTAAGTATCCATGTTTGATTAGTCCTTTTCTTGTAGGAAAAGGTTTACAACTCTATAGATAGAGATTCGTTCTTTCTAACTTAATCAACAGTTACAATATAGTCCTAGGGGCTTTGAGAGTTTTGTGTACAGGGAGAAACGGTGAGACACAAATGTTATGTTAACACTTGCATGGACCTCTTTTTATTTCGAGTGGATTGTGTGAGGTTACTTCTTTCGATATTTTGTACTCTCATATTTATATAGTGAATTGCTCATCTCCTCTTGTGGACGTAAATCGCTTGACCAAACCATGTTAAATGTTTGTATCACTTTTGGTATATTTCTCGTTTCTCATTTCTCTTCTTACTCATAGACTTTTGAGGTTTGTTTGGTTAGCTTTCGCATGACACCGAATTATTTTGATCAATAGTATCATTTCACATCTTTTTATGAAGCTAATATATGTTTGGGTTCCTATAGATCCTTGAATTTACTCAGCACTATCCTGGACTCGCAACGCTAAAGAGCACTGAATTGTCTGCTGCAAGTTGGATGGCTGTTGCTTGGTACATATATTTTAATCTTCTTAGTCTTTATGTTTTTTTCCTTTGATAACTCTAATTTAAGATGATACAGAAATGCTTTCTTTCTCTCATGTTTAGTCAGTTTATTTTACATATCTAAGTTATTTGCTTTACATCATTATTAGGTATCCAATCTACCATGTTCCAATGAAAGGAATTACTAAAAATGTTTCTGCAAGCTTTCTTACCTACCATACATTGTCATCAACTTTCCAAGGTATGTATTTTAAACTCGCTATATTTGATTTAAGTTATACACACGTAAGAATTTTTCGGTATTACTCTACCCTACTTGACTGAGTGATGTGCCTTTTGTTTTCAGATGTTGCAGAAGAGAAACCTGATGGAGAAAGGAAGGGTGAGGGTGGAATTCGTCTCAGTCCATTTGGTTTAGCTGCATACAAGATGCAAAATGATGTATGGCTAAACACTCATACACAAAAGGACTATGAAAAACTATGTGATCTTCAAAATGCTGCAGATTCATGGCTGAAGCAGCTTTCTTATGGTCACCATGACTTCAATTTCTTCACCGCACATTCTAACATGGAGCATGGAGGTTACTCATTATGAACTCATTCACAGCCTCCGCCATCATTCTTGTTATGTTTTTTAGATGGTTTACTCCAAGAAACTGAAACTGATGTACCCTCTTTCAATTCATTTGATGGGGGGAAATCATTAGATTGTCTAAGATATATTTTTCTTTGTGATTTGGGAGGATTTCGATTTTATACCAAAACCGTTGTAGAGCTTTGTAAACATCTCATGCAGCTCTATATTTCAACAAGTACTAAAATTTTGGGCCTAGGCCTTCGGCATTTGCTTTTCTCAACTAGTTGTCACATGTTTCATCATGTTGACATTCAAACCACAACATATTAAGTCCAAGTTGTATAGATTTCAATCTTCTTTCTTCTTTTTTATAATCTAGAAATCCCCGAGTGTCAATGAAAGCACGGGTTGGAAACTTGGATGAATGACCAGTCCATACCTCTATTATTCTCCTCTTAAATATTTGACTTTTATCTATAGTGTGGTATGATGCCATGATATATCTAAATAACACGGCACGCGATGTTCTCTTATCACTCTATTAAAGCCTTGTGGTTGTTTATAGTTCAATTTTATTTCTAAGGGAAAACTTGGAAGTATTCGTTGCCAATAGTCTCCCTAGATACATATAATATCTCCATTCCTACCTAGGCTGTTCATGGTTATGGTTAAAAATTAAATTGAACTGCAATCCTAACCAAACCGATTAAAAAACTAATATTTGATTTGGTTTGATTAGGTTTGATTTAAAATTTTGAAAACTGATTCTATTTGATTTGGTTTTGGTTCTACTAAAAAAAAACCGCAAAAATAACCAAACCAAACTGATAAATTAGATATATAAATTTTATATTTAATCATATATTATTCATAAATAAAATATAAATATGTTGTTAAATTTTAATTAAATTAAATCTTTAACTTTACCAAACACTTTAACAATCTTAAATCCAAGTTCATCAAACTCCATTTTAGTCTTTCCTATATATCCTACTTCACATAAAATAGTCACAATTTCTCCTAATTGAATCACTTTGTTCATGTAATGATAAGTCCAATATGGCAATATTGCTTAATTGAACCAACGGTAGCTTTTCTATGGATTGTTCATGTACTAGGTGTTTGTGTCTATCGAGATACGTAAATCCTCAAAAAAATTATTACTTTCAAACCGAATAAACCAGAAAAACCGAACCAAATCGACGGTTATTTTTTTTGTTTGGTTTGATCTGGTTTTAGAAATTTTAAAAAACTATCTAAATTGATTTGATTTTGATTTTAATAAATAACTTATCCAAACCGAACCACGAATACCCCTACCACTACCCACGTACCTAGGGGTGGACGTTCGGTTCGGTTTGTAAATTTCGGTTCGGTTTTTCGGTTTTCGGTTTGGCAAAATGTGAAACCAAACCAAATTGAAATAAATTCGGTTTGGTTCGGTTATTACAATTTCGGTTCGGTTTATTTCGGTTCGGTTTTCGGTTTAACCAAATTTAATAATCAGTGGTACATTTTCAAAATTCAATCATTTTTGTTCAAATTCTTCAACCTCTCAATTACCATTGCCTTGTCAACTACTTTCTCATTTTTGTTTGTTGATTGGTATAATAAGTTTGGAACTGTGCTAGATTGTCTCTTTGTTATCCCAATTGTTTTTTTTCAAATCAGACGTAGTATACAACAAGCTGGGAAGCAGGAGCAAGTAAAATAATGGTCGTCTTTTGTATGAAATAAAATGTTTTCCTAGAAAATATTTTGATGAAAAATAAGTGATTTTCTTACTTATTTCATGGTGTTTGGTTAGTAAAAAGAAAATATCGTCCCAAAAATATTTATAAATAATCTGGATAAGCATGGCAAGGGGCGGAACGAGCAAAAACTTTGACATTGTGCATTAAAATTTACAAATTTTGATCCTCCCTATGTGAAGGCAGATCAATATCTGTGATGATATTTATATAGCCTGATATATGGGGCACGAAGGATACTTATACAAATCATTTCCTTTTACTGGTCTCAAAATAATTTGATGGAAACTAAATTTGACTCTAGATAGAGCAAATCACAATATACTAAAGCAAAAAAAGGAATGCAACTACATAAGTATTTAGAAGCCGACAAGACACTGTAAATAGTAATATCTCTTGACAAAGATGACTGATTACTGATGAGAGAGTGAGAAGACTGAAAAATTGAAGATTGTTGATGGACAACAGTGCAATGACCAGTTGA
>JAJOOS010009154.1:0-18444 GCA_029582725.1 Solanum chiquidenum
CAGTTATTGTATTTTCATACACAGAAATTATTGTATTTTTATATACATCAGTTCAGTGGTATTTCTATATACATCTCAGGCTTATTGTATCTTTGTATACACACAAAGTTTATAGAAGGTTTTAAACAGTCTTTCTTTATATCGCATTTATTTTAAATTGCCTTATATTGAAAGAAGTCAGTCAGGTTGAGTTGAGTTGAGCCAGGTAAGCTATTCAGTTTCTTCCAGTTTTCCTTCTAGCCTTTGTTGCTTAGTTTTCCATCTCGCATACTCGTACATTCCATGTACTGATGCTAGTTGGTCTGCATCTTATTATGATGCAGACTCAGGTACCTAGGATCAGCATCCAGCACGCCGTTGATCCAGCTGAGCACTTCAGAGTCAGTGGTGAGCCTCCTTGCTTTCCGGAGGACTCAGTCATTTTGTTTCCCTTAGTTTTGTTTTATTAGGATGTTGCGGGGTCTGTCCCAACATCCATCTCAGTATTATAGAGGCTTCTTAGACAGTCAGTTAGTTAGTATTGAGTCTCTTATGCATGTATATATGTAAATATTCTATTTTTGAGACTCGAGTTGCCTTCTTGGCCAGATTTTATAAGTTAAGTTGTTTTATAACCTTGCATTGCATTGCGTTATTCTGTTGAGTTAGGTTTCCGCTGAGTTAAGAAAGCCAGGCCAAGGGTTCTCTTGGGGCCAGTAATGGTCTCCGAGTGCCGGTCCCGCCCAAGGTGTAGGCTCGGGGCGTGACAGATACATCATAGAAATTCTGAAGAATCTTTTTCAGTAATGTAATAGAGATAATATCTGCTCTGCAAAATATTAAGAGATCATCAACAAAAGACATGTGCACCACTCCCAATCTGCCACATCTTGGATGAAAGTTGAAATCCCTCTTTCTACTCAATAGTTTCATCTCTCTATTAAGGTACTCCATAGCTAGCACAAAGAGATATGTGGATATGGGATCCCTTTGCCTCAATCCTTATTTTACCTTGAAAGGATTAGTCAGCCCCCCATTGATTTGTAATGAATAACTGACAGTGGAAACACACTCCATCACCCATTCTATGAACTTATAAGGAAATCCAAGATTGACCAGCGTAGCTTTTAGAAAAGGCCATTCTAAAGTATCATATGCTTTTCTAAGATCCACCTTAAGAACACATCTATGTGATATCCACTTTCTAGTATACCCTTTAAACAACTCTTGGCTCAGAAGTATATTATCAGTAATATTCCTTCCTTAAATAAATGTTGATTGTGATTCACCCACAAGACTATTCACCACACTCTTCAGTCTCCTTAGGTATTAATGTGACAGTTGTGCAATTCCAAGCTTTTATCATGACCCCATAACTAAAAAATTGTTGAACAACTGCATACTAGTCCTCATTTACTATATCCCAATTTTTAGTATAAAATTCTATTGGGTAGCCATCCACCCCTAGTGCTTTATCCTTTGGCATTTCTTTCACAGCTTGAAGAATCTCCTCCCTACTAACCTCAACTATCAAAGCAAGTGGTTGTTCTCTACCAAGGCATGGCCCATCTTTTATAATTTGTGCATTAGGACATGGCATCTCCTTATAACAATCACCCATCAATTTACTAAACATAGAAAAAAATTCCTGCTCAATAGATGTAGGGTCTGTTATCTTTGTACCTTCTGCAGTGTATATAGAGGATATAGTGTTATGGTTTGCCCTGATCTTGAGTTGTGCATGAAAGTACTTGGAGTTGTCATCCCCACTATCAATCCAACATGCCTTAGATTTTTGTCTCAAAACCTTTTCCTCCACCAAGCTCCATTTTTACATCTCCTGAAGGATCTCTTTTTCTTGTTCAAACAGAGCTTGACACAATGGTTGTGTGGTTATTTGAGCTTGGATAGTCTCCAACAAATTCCTGGCCTGACAAAGCTTTTGACTATAAGTTGACATGAGCATATTCAACTCTTTCAAATCTACCCTTATCCTCTTCATCTTGTTCCAAATAATAGTCATTTCTGCTCCCCAACTTGGCATTTGCCATACCTGCTAAAGTATGTCTTTGAACTAGGGATGCTCCATTATAGTCGTGTAGAGCTTGAAAGGCTTTGGATGCAAAGTAATTATCTGTTGACATTGTATAATGGCTGGGGAATGATCTGATACTCCTGGCTCTAAAAATTCAGCCTCAACATGGCTAAATTGTTGTAGCCACTCAAGGTTTCCAAAAACCCAATCAATCGTATTGTATACCCTACTTGTAGCTTGTTGTTTGTTACACCAAGTGAAGTAGCGCCCTTCGTTCTAAGGGGGTCAATTGTAAGTTATCAACCATTTTCTTGAAGCCAACTATCTCAGCCTGAGTGACTGGTAAGCCAATTCCTTCCTCCACTGCTAATACATTGTTAAAATCTCCACTCAGAATCCATGGGCTTTGTATGTTGGCCCCCAGCCCTCGTAATTCCTTCCATAGAACTTCTCTTTGGCTTAGTTCATTCCTTGCATACACTATAGTGATCAAAACTGAAATGCTAGCTGCTACATTTGCAACCTCACAATGTATAAATTGTTCATGAACATAGAGGATTTGAACATCTAGGTGTTTCTTCCACAATAGCCAAACTCTACCATTCACACCGTGGGTTAATTGCAACAATAATTCTAGTCCTTGTCTACCTTCTTGAGCACTTTATTTGCATTATTTCTTTAACTCTGGTCTCTAGGCACCCAAACATATCAATCTTATTCTTTCTCAGAAAGAGAAACACTTTTTTTTGCTTGAAGGGCCTATTCAGCCCTCTCACATTCCATGTACTAATGATCATAGTGGGAGGAATAGATGGTCAGTCTTCTCCCCTGATATTTCCCATCTAGTGACCCCCAACACTTCAAAGCTATTAGACAAAGTAGTACCTGTGTTTCCAGTAACATCTATGTGTCCAACATGGTCTTTGCTTGCACGAGCATGAATATTTACTTCTAGTGCAAGGTCTGGTGCCTCATCTATTATAGTTGGTCTAGCTTGCCATGTTTGGTTATTTCTACTCTTCCTCCTAGGTGCCTCCTTAAACTCATCAGCCGGTGGATCATGATATACTTTAGCCCAACATTCTTCATTAGTATGCCAAAACTTCAAGCAATCAGAGCAAAATTTGGGCCTCCATTCGTAATTCACATCTTGTTGGAAGGACCCATGAGGAGTATTAAGTGTAACTATCTCCACCAAAGGTTGAGATATGTCAACTTCAACCAGCACTCTAGCATAAGAAATACGATTAATCTCTGCAGTATATCGATCAATGTACAGAGGTTTCCCAGCCGCACTCGCTACCTTACTTAAAGCTTCCACTGACCAATATCCAACTGGTAAACTCGGGAAGTTCGCCCATAATGGAATCGTAGTTATACATTCCGTGTCAACTATAAAGCTAGCCTCCCAGTTTCTCAGCATAAATGGTTTGTTGTGGTATGTATACGGACTATCCTGCATAACCTCATCTCTGTCCTCTACGGAAGCAAATCAAAACACATAGTAACCATCTGAATAGCATAGAATTTGGGGCTTCTGGACAAAGTTCCACACAATTGTGACATAATTGTCCATAGATTTCTCAAATGGTGTATCCCTAGTACATATCCAATAAGCGTAGTTGCCCAGTGTTCATTAGACTCACGAATGTCCTCCTTCGTAAGTTTTACCACTAGCTTACCATCCCTCATAGTTGGGGGAGAATAATCAAGTGATTTCCCCATCTGAGATCCACGATTTTGCTTCACCTGAGGCTCGGTTGGTTCTTTGTCTGGAGTAGTGTGGTTAGAACACCTCACACCTGTGAACTGAAGTCGGCGTGGGAGCACCGTCGCCGGCACTTTAGGTTTCTTCCTAGCCCCAATACCTAGCCGGGTACTGTTACATTCAATACTGCTGCAATCTTCATCAATTTCTCCCTCTTTCTGAATGGACTGAAAGGCCGGGGGAAGGAAGTTCCCAAAGGTGAGGGGAGAGAGTACATGGTTTTCCCCTAAAAATGGAGTAACCATGGTAGTCACCGGAGCTGCAGTGTTACGCTTGCCTTTCATGGTCGGTGCACGATAGCCTGCCTCGACTAATCCTACGCCGAGAGAAAAGAGTGCTTAACATACTCTTCAAAAAATTATATCTTCTTTTTGTCTCCGATAGATATCTTTTTAGTTCTTTATCGTTATCTTACTTATTTGCAATTTGAATTTGAGTTGAGACACTGATTTTTTGTGAATATTTTTTACTTCTTTATCATTATTCAACTTAAATTAAAGATGAAGGGGATTGTCCATTTACTCAATACATGAACTATTTATATTTATTTATGTATATTTTCTACTCATTAATTTGGATAAGAATATATCCATTAATTTGAGTATTTAATATAGTGATTTTTAAAGTGATTTCACAGTCTACAAATAGGATTGTCATTTACTAATGTTAAAAGACTTGAAGACGATTGAAATTCAACTCTCCATATCTCTTGTCTATTTTTCTTATAGTATATTATTTATATTTTAAAACGAATGAATATTTTTTTAAATTCTTTATCATTATTCCACTTATCTACAATTTGAATTTGAGTTGAAACATAATTTTTTTTATTGATAAATCTGTACCTTTTTTTTTACTATTCAAGATTGAATTATGTTTTCATTCTTTAATGAAAAAATTATATTGATATGCAATATTAAGAAAATATTTACCATTTATAGTAACAATATTTTCTTTTTCACTGGACATTTATAATACAATTTAATATATGTTACAGAGAATAATTTATGAAACACATATAATACAAATTTTATTAATGGATAATATATTTATAACACACTTTAATACACTTCTAATACATTGTATCAATTTCTCACTAAGCAAGCATAATATATTTTAAAACACTTATAATACATATGTATTGTATGCATAATTCACTTTTAATACATTGTGTAGATTTATCATAATATTGCTAGATATTGTTATAATTGTTAATAAATAAAAAGATATCTCTAAAATCAGTAGTTATTTATTAAAAAATACTCGCCCAAGTAATTTTTTCTCTTTAACTGAGTTGTATATCACTAGCTGGGCAAAGCTTGTGCATAGCACAGGCCCAACATGTTGTTTATTTGAGAGTAATTTGTGTGCACTGACTATGAAACTATTTTTACACTGTCATTTAACTCTAAGGCACACAAAAAGTAAGTTTTTCAATTTATTTTTACTTCTTATTTAATTGAACATTAATATTAAGTATATCAGTATAAGGCAACTAGGATTCTAAATTAATTTTACCAAATTAGTTTATGATTCTATTTTGGACTTACTGAAAATATTTCATCATCGTTCTTGTTTCATCGTTTCTTCAAATCACCATCCTCCACCATTGAAGCAATTTAAAATTATCATCAATGGAATCTATTGTAACTATTTATTCATTATTTTTTCTATTTCAGATTTTAAATATGTGATCATGGAACATGATTCCACTCATAAAGACATAGTTACTTTTTATCATCATTCATTATATTTGATATACTTTACTTTGAAAAATACTGAAATTTAATAACAACTTAAGATAAATTGTTTATAAAGAACTTTTATCTTGAATAATATAGTTTTTCAAGTCCAACTATTATGGAGCGTAAAAAGAGAATAATAATAATAAATGAGTACATTAAAATATAAAAAAGAAATAGACTAAAAATAAAGTTTAACTGCTGACTATCAACGTTAAAGTTAATTGACTGTGTAAAAAAAAACTTTACACAGTCAGTGCACACAAGTTAATCTCTATTTTGTTTAGTTAAATATATAGTAAACATCAAGTGTGCGTACTCACTCTTCAAAATATTACACCATACTATGACAACATCTAAAAATTATATTCTATATTTATCATTGTATCTTAGTTACAATTACATACACTTCAAATGTTGGGTATCTAAACACATTTTATTAAGTTGATGCAAGTTTTTTTCTCCATCACTCTAGAAGGTGTATTCTGCAAATGTAAATTATTAAAGATTGTAGCTCAAAGACGTCTAAGAAAAATTACGTGATTGAGAACATTGTAAAAGATACAATGAAACATATCTTGAATCGATCAAAAAGAAATTGATAGTGGTATCAATTAATTAGCTGTTTTTTTTTTATGTATTGTTGACTCTTCTTGATCTCGCGGTCATGGGCTAAGGAAGAGGGGGTTTATCATGTCACTTAATCACTTCATGACAAAATGAGTGTGATACACTCATCAATAACGCGTGAAAGACTTATATTTAACCATTTTTATTTTATTTTTCTCTTCTTCTTCTCCATTTCTCAAGTTACCACCTTCTACTATTTTTTCAAACTTAAACTTCTAAAATGAATGTCAAATTTTTTTTCAAATTTGTTTTAAACTATAATTTTTTCTTCTTTATTGTGTTGCTTTTCTAAATCTACCATCACCAACCTTCACATTTTTTGTCAGAAAAATATTTCATAATTTTTCTCTTTCTCTTCCTCCCCCCCCCCTCCCTTCCCCCTCCCCCTCTTTTCTTCCCACAAATGCATACTAGAGTCATCAAATGGATAATGTAGTATGATACAACAATCACTTATTTCATTCAGATTAATGGACACAGTACAACACTATTTGAAGCAAGGAGAGGGGTAAGACAAAGAGATCCAACATTTCCTTATCTATTTGTATTAGTTATGACCTATTTGACAAGAATTTTGAAGACCTTGTTGATAAATTCTGATCTCCACTATCATCCTAAATACAAAAATCAGAGGATAGTGCAGTTGAGCTTTGTTCATAATTTATTGATGTTCTGCATATGAGATATAAAATCAGTGAAGTGTCTTTCAGTGCTTTATGATGTTCTCTAAGTCTTCGGTTACAAATATAGATAAGAGTAGTGTCTATTTTGGTGAAGTTAAGCAACAACTACAAGACCAGATATTGGAGGAATAGGGGAGCCTTCTTTTAGATATCTTTGAGTACTAAAAAGATATCTACAGTCCAATGCAAGCCACTTTTAGATAAGATGCTTATGTAAGCAGTGGCGGACCCATGATTTTCATTCAGGGGTTCGAAAAATAAAAATATAAACGTGTGAATAAACCAACAAAATATAATTCCAAAAAAGTACTAGTATATAGTTTAGGTGAAATGGTCTCATGGACCCTCGTACTTGTACGCATTTATATTATGGATCCTTCTACTTAACTTTTTATCCACTGAACCCTTATACTCAATTCAAATAAGATTTTTAAACCCCTCATATCATGTGTGTAGTTCACTCTCCCTTAAATTGATGACATGTCAAATCCATATCACCTATATCACTGACATGTCATAATTATCTTTATCAACTTATTTTTAAAATTTATTAACCAAGATTATTTAATAAAAAGTAAAACAATAAAATTTAAATTTATTCTTTAAAATAAAATTTTGAAACTCCTACATCTTCTCCCCTATTCCCACCTTAAAAAAACAAACAAAATTCACCAGAGAGACTCTTGCCGGCGAGACTGCCTATACTCTTTTCCTCACCCGTCTTTCATCCCCACCATACAAGCCTCGCTATTTTCCTTTCCTCCTCCTTCAACCATCACAAAACTACCAACCTAAGCCGCCGCCGCACCAACAGATCTGGCCGAAATCTCTTCGTTGTCGTAACTAGATCCTCCAACCCTCACCCGCCTCATTCTCCCTTCCACTGACTAGCGTCGTCTCTCTCACTCTACTGCGAACCAGTTTTCTCTGACAAGCACCACCACTATCGACCTCCCCCTCTAGCGGCGAATCAATGGACTCAAGGAGGTTTCAATGCCAAGTTCTCTTAAAGATGATGACAAGAGTATGGAAAGAAAAAAAAAGGGTCAGGCATGGAGATGGTTGCAATTGAAGGTGGAGTGGGTGAAGAAGATAAAGTCTTTTTTAATTATTTTTTTAATTTTTGTATTATTTTATTCTTTTACTAATATTTTTAAAACTGAAATATAGTACTCACTCACCTTAAAGAGTGTGAAGTCACACACTTTCGCCAACTCAGCCATCTTAAAGACACATAAGCGTGGTCAATGGTTAGAAGGGTTTGATAAGTTGTGTTTTATTGAGTTTAAGGGTCCAGATGACACAATGATAAGTAGAAGGGTTCAGAATACAAACTGATACAAGTACAAGGGTCCACCAGATCATTTCGCCTAAAAGTTAGTTCTGTTAGCAGAGAAAAATGAGAAGGTAAAAAAAATGACCACAGTGGGATTCGAACCTTGGATGTGAGGGTGAATCTAAAAGGAGATCTACCACTACGCTACAACTTACTTCTTATTCATAAGGGGGTTCAAAATTATTATATCTACATAAATTCAGAAAATTTACCTTATATAAATAGTGTAATTTTTTCCGAGTGAGTTCGAGGGAACCCTTGGAGACCACGTGGGTCCGCCCCGAGTAACTGCTCGAATGCATATATCCATACGATATAGCTAGATTAGTTATAATCATCAAGTTTAGCAAGAATGAAACTTACATCCATACTTGTTGATTTTTTCTTGATTTACTTACCAAAATAATAATAATAATAATAATATATTATGTTATTTATTTATGATGGTGGTGGAAAAGAGAAGAAATAAAAGAGTAAAGGGAGTCAATGATTTGGTCCCATCAATTCCAAATAACAGCATTGAGCACTTGTCTACTTATACTTGCTTTAAGCCCAGAAATCCTTTTTCATTGTTTTTCTCTATGAATGAAGAACTAATATTTTTTCTCTAAACCCTAACAAGATTTTGATCGATTATGGCTCTCGAAGAATCGGCAATTGCCGTAGATTTACTCACCGTTTCATCGGCTACATCTCCACCGTCTGATCACACCGATTCTTGTTCTTCACCGTCTGATCTCCCTTCCCCCACCAGACTTAACGCGTTGGCGCCGGCATTCGTTCCGCGAAGCTCATCGTCGTCGGCGTCGATTTCTCCTACGCCGTCTCTGACAGATTTGAATCAGGCCAGTTTTCATTCGGTTCAGAACCATTATGTATATGCTCCTCAGTTGCAGGTTCAATATCCATCACCGTATTATGGCGGTGGTGGTGCAGCTGATTTAGATCATGCTAGTGCTAGTAAACGTGGAGGGTTAACTGATGAAGCTTCTCTAAAGATTGTTAATCAAGTAAGCATAAAGTTTTATGTATATATTACTCTGATTCTTACTCTTGATGCTTAGTCTCTAGTTTAGGAGAAAACTGGATTTGTTCTAAAAGATGAATTATTGAGTATTGGAATGTAGCCGCCTAGATGTAGTGGAGTGGTAGTAGTAGTAGTAGTAGTTCTTGCTGTATTGAGTATTTGTGATCAGTCTTCGCACACTTGACTAATTCCACTTGATACTTGCCACCACTCATGAGCAACTGATGAGATGTGAAGAAATCACATAGTGTTTTTGTCTCTGCTGGAATTTGAACTTGAGACCTCATGGTTCTTATTCTACTTCATTGATCACTAGGCCACATCCTTGGGTGCCCTGAATTATTTCTTATGTTGCGTTTGTTTCTTTAGAGTTTTGGTTCTATGCAAATGATAAATTGAAATTTGGGTATGTGTTTAGAGTTGCATATATAGTGTGGATTTTATGTATGATTGAGTAGAAGTGTGCATTACTGATTTATTTCTTCATAATTCCGTTGAGCTTATAGTACTAGCTGTAAGTAGATAACAAACTGATACTGCGATGTACATTCTTAACTTACCTAACTCTTTTGAAGCTCCAAGATAGTGCTGCTAGATTTTAGAAAAGTTTCCAAGTGTGTGTTAAATTGTATAAGAGTAAGACACGGTGTGTTATTTCTCTGTGTATTATACTAATTCCGATGTGTTTCCGTTGTCTGTAGGTGGAGTTCTATTTCAGTGATTTAAATTTGGCAACAACTGATCATTTAATAAAGCATATGCTCAAGGATCAGGAAGGTTACGGTAAGTTGTCCTTTAGCCACTGTTTTGGACAGTGAAAGGCGACAAAATGCAAGAAGGGCAACACTTCATTAATACAAAAGAATTATAATATTTAATTGCATATATAAATAATCAAAATCTCAATAGCAATAGCAAATATTTTAAAAATTGAAAATCGATAGTACATTCTAAAAGTCTAGATCTTGAATGAGAAAAACAGAATAAAAGTCAAAACAATGAGAAAACAAATAGAGGTAAAAGTAACTCTGAAGTCTGAAGAAGGAGAAGGAAAAAAAAGCAAAGGAAGAAGAAAAGAAGAATCATGTATTGGTTGGACCTTCGAGTCGTCGGAAAAGTCTGGCTGGTCGCAGGAGAAGTCTAGTCGAGTCGACTAGTAGGTGTCGCAGTCTAAGAGTGCAGCTAAAACCCTAAAATAACCTTTTAACTTTTAAAACCCTAAATTGGTAGTCTTTTTTTTATGAAAATACACGCATCTTGCCTTTGTCGCCTTTTGAAGATCGCCTTGCCACAAAGCTAATAGGCAATGAAGGGTTGCCTCGCCTCTCGCCATTGGCAACGAGGCTATCGTCTTTCACCACACTGCCTTGAGCCTTGACTTTGTGTGATAAAGAGTGGGGTGGGTGGGTGGGGGTGAGGTCCTTAGCCTTTGTGCTTCGAGTCTCTCCTTGCTAATTTTTGTTTTATAGATATTTGAAGTATTTGTTTCTGATGAGATCTTTCTTAAGACAACCTGGACTTCTTTTCTTTGCTACAGTACCAATATCTGTGGTTGCGTTGTTCAAGAAGATTAAAGCTCTTATACGTAATCATGCACAGCTTGCTCAAGTTCTGCGGAGCTCTACAAAGCTGGTGAGTTTTTCCTTTTGCACCTTCCACCCCTTTCCCACCCAAAATTAATCTCGCTGCCTATGTTAAGTATTTTTCTTTTGCTAATCACACGCTTCCACCATGTAAGTTCCAGCATAATTTCTCTCAAACACATAGCTCTTCGTTAATTTACTCATTTTAATGTATTTCTTTGTTTGCTTTTTGTCCTCCTAGGTTGTTAGTGAAGATGGAATGAAGGTTAAACGCAAAATTCCTTTGACCGAAACCGACTTGGAAGAATTGCAAGTAAGTCTCTTTTTGTTTCTAGCTGTGCTGATTTACAACAAACAAAGTTTGATGGAACATTTATTTCCATCTAGTAGTTGATATCAGATATTTATCAGTATTTTGTTGTTCTGGTTCCTGTTTGTCATTTTTAGTCTCGAATTGTGATTGCTGAAAATTTGCCTGAGGATCATTGCCATCAGAATCTCATGAAGATTTTCTCAGCAGTTGGAAGGTAGAATACTTTTTATGGTCTATATGTTCAGAAGATATGCTTAACATAAAATATCATCAGCCTTTCTAAAACTCTTGCTTACTGCATCAGCGTTAAAATGATACGCACCTGCTTACCTCAGTCTTCCAATGGTGGGGCATCTTCAGGATCTAGAATAGCAAAGTCAGATAGTACGCTTCACAGCAACAAGGTAGACATCAAATGGTTTGATTTACTTGCTGATAGTGCGATATAGTAGTTCATTCAGCCGTGTGAAATCTTGAACTCGATGCCTTCGCCCAACTACAGCCAGAATTAACTTAAGAAATGGTTAATGTCATGTTCGAGTTGTTTATATTCTGTTTTTGGTAAATAAAGCTCGACTTTACTACCAATGCGAGTATACAAAGAACACTAACTGGAATAAATTGGTACTGCTACATAGTTCTGTAGTCTTGCGTATAAAATAACAAAGGGTCTATATTTGTACTTGGTATAAAGTATTCCTTTTCTAGAATCTGAATTGAATATCTGAATGCAGTTACACACATTTGTGGAATACGAAACCGCCGAATTGGCCGAGAGGGCAGTAAGTTAATATAATGTTGTTTCTAGTAACATTTTCAATATCTCCGTCTCTGGCATCCTATAATTTCTTTTGTGATCTTATGTTACAGGTTGTAGAATTAAATGATGATAACTGGAGAAATGCTCTGAAAGTTCGGTTACTTCTCAGAAGCTCAGTGAGTCTTGAACAGTCTTTCCCTTCTCTTTTTAAGGAGCATATTCTTCTGTTTATCATTTAGTGAAAGAAAAATGAGCATTCAGAACTGATGATTAATGATACTGACATCATTTAGATACTCAAGACTACATATTTGTAGTCCAAGTTTGTTCCGAGTGCACCGAGATTTGTTTGTCAATTATGCATCTAAATAACTCCAAGGGATTGATTGTTCTGAAGCATTGGAAGGAAAAGAAATAGATCGACAAGGAAACTTTGAATTTTTAAGTCATATATTATTATGTTATTCATTGTTTCCAATCCATCCCTTGCCTTTCCATTCAGAAGCAGTCATTGCTGAAGAATATATATGGTTGGATGCCGGAATCTCCCTTGGCAGTAGTAGGAGTAACTTTTGGGCTTTACCTGTCACCAGATCCAGTGGATCTTACCCAATTTTTTCACTTACTAAAAGAAATAGTTTCTTGACTAATGTTCCAGTTGTGAGATAAGTTCAAATTAAGCCTTTTTGCCATTAAATAAATATTACTGGATGTATTTGATTTTCATTTTTATTACTATCATCATCATGTATGTAAGGATTTTGGTTAAACTCACAGGAAAAATCTGGTCAAGCTCAAGGGAAAAAAGCTGGTCATGAAAGTGAAAACTTCAAGGGGGATGATGGTTCTGCATTAGAGGTCAACGAGAAGCTTAATGAAGAGTCACACCACCATATTGATGCTAAATCCAATGAGCTTGCAGTAAGTGAATCTCCTTTTATTCCTAGAACTAGAACGTGGTGATATATCCAGTTAGTATTTAGTAACTGCACCACTTAATCCTGCAGAGACTGGTTTTCAACAAGATTTATACTGTAATCGGTGTTCTCATTTTTATTTTACATCTACAGGAGGAGCATGGTAGTGATGGGCAGAGGCGTGGTCGTGGTCAAGGTCGGGGTCGGGGCAAGGGACAGGGTCAGAGACGTGGACGTCCCCAGTCTCATCAAAATAATCGTGGAGGTCATTTAGGAGCTCCCATATCAAACGTGAATCGTGGAAGCAATGTGCGAAATGCCCTCTCAAATATCAATCGTGCTGGTCTAGGGCAGCCTGTTCTTGAGCAGTCAGCAGCACCCAAGCAATCTTCTGTACCTCGTATGCCAGATGGCACTAAAGGATTCTCCATGGGCCGAGGCAAATCGATGGCTATTATAACTATGTGATAACTTCCTACTTACCTGAAATTGGTGTGGATGAGAGGGGATATATCTTGTTCGTGTGATGAAATACGCTATGGTTGATTTGGCCATTTGAGTTACCAAATCAAATGAACCTTGTAAGAAGCTGCACCAGAGATGTTTGGATGTAAAAATGCAAACAGTACAGGATTAACAAAAAGCTTATATAGAAAAAAGTTGAGAAGTATACAACTCTAGTTCTCTCCAGCTTCAACTCTGTGTGTGATACACTAGACACTAGTCAATCAGGATTCAGGCAATATATATTGCTTCTTTATGCCCTTTCTTTGGTACATCTTTAGGCCTGTGTAGAAACTAAATGAGGCATATTGCACTATACTATAGCAATGGTGCTACTTGCCAAGTGAGAATCTGTGGCCTAATCACCATGCTCTTATAGAAAGAAAATACTGGCACTCAAATCAAGCCAAACAATTTGAAGCCCACCCACCAAAATGCATATGTGCATTAATAAATGAGCCCTAGTGTATAAATATTGATCTAGCAATACAAATTTCACTAGTTTAGGTCCTAATTATGTGCCCTCTTTGGAAATTAACTTTCATTGCCAGATGCATGTATCTAGTGCACTTAGATATGTGCATCTAAGATGCATAAGCATCAAATTAGGTGTAATTTATTTTAGATACACTATATCCAAAAGTGGTTCGCATGTATAAGGGATACACAGATTCTCTCGCTCGCCTCTCTCCCTATATATTTGTTATCAAGGATACATATATCTAGTCTAGTATAAAAAATGCACTAATACATTCGTCATGTATCCATGCATAGAGAGAGAGAGAGAGCAGAAAAAGAGGGAAAGAAAGATTGGAGAGAGCGGGAGAAAGAAGGAGAGAGCGAGGGGATGGTGTATCTGACTTAAAATCTGATATGAAATTATTAATTAGTGAGACATGTAATAGTTTTAAAATAGAGAACACTAGTATATACGATAGAAATGTTTGTGTACTTGGGTAGTTTTTTCATAAATATTAGCTTTAATTTTGAGCCGTCATTTAACTCAGTATCCTTTTTTGGGGGACAAGACACTCATGTGGGAACAATTTTGACATACTTAACTGGAATTAAAATTCATTTTGACTTAAGATTTTTTTATCTGAATAATGACCTTGTAAACGCGAAATATTAAACATTTTTGTCTAAGTTTGGTATGACTTGTCAAGGTCAATTTAGAACCTTCCCTACTGAAGTTATTAACTTGATAAGGTCAAATTTCATATCTTTTTAATTGAAATAACCCTCAGTCTTTAAGAAAATTGTTTGTCTATGAATTTCAAGTGTATTATTTCGTTTGGTCTTTCTCAAAAAGCATTGTCCCTTTTGACCTTTTTACTTTTTAAAAAATAGCTCTTCTGACTTCGAACTCAACTTTATTCTATCCACTATAAATTTTTCTAACTCTTAATTAATTACAATTATATATATATAGCAAGTTAATATTAGAGATCATTATTTGGTTTCAAAAATTGGATAGCCACATAAACCGTAAAATGATTAACTCTGCTGGAACACAACTACTTCTAATTTTAGTAATTTTCTTAGGGAAATGATTTTCTAAGGTGAGAGGGAGGGATATTTGGAAATTAGCTTAAGTAAAAAGTAAACTTCACTTTGCATTAATTTTAATTTGATGAGTCATCTCTATTCACTATTTTAATTTGGTCCGAAGATAAGCTATGTTGATATTATTTATTATTATATATTTGATTTATATCAGAAATAAGGTATTAATTAATTTTAAAATAATTTATCCTATCATTTATATTAAAATAGTAAGATTATTATCCCATATAAAAAGTAAAATAAAATAATTACATATAATATTTCAACTCATGAAATATTCTTATTTATTCCCTCTTGCGTACTTATGCAAGCATTAATAGAGAAGATTTCTTCTCATAACATATGAACATACTACAAGAAGTGCAATGTATTTCACTCTATAACATTTATAGTTTCTTTGGGGAGAGCTAGGTGTAATGAATAAGGCTCATGATATATTCAAAATTGTACCAAAATAGACAAAATTATAAATCCAAATTTTAAAGGTACGAATTAAAAATGCAACAACAAAAAAGACAATCAAATATTCAAACAAGTGAAGACTGCATGCCATCTCCAAATCAAAAGGTACAACTACTAGTTTGTAGTTTAATTAACTCTTACTAAGCTCTCCCTCTATACCACATGCAAATGTTTTTCTAAAAATGATATTTATGTTCTCTTTTTTGTGAGATTAATTTGGGATTGTATATAAATAGTTTTAATAGATATGAAAAATCTATAATTTCAACCCTAATTAACTGTAGTGTTGAATTTAGAATTTTTAGAACATGGATGCTCCACTAAAAAATCAGAAGGAAAAACATGTATTTAATGGAAATTGATCCATAGTTCTCTAGGTAAATAACTCAATCTTCAACCTTTAACCAACAAAACCATTTAGTTTTCTTGTAGCATGGATGCCAACAAATAATATAATACTAATTTTAAAAGAAATGTTCAGATATACAGAATGAACAATTCAGATACGTCTAATCATCAAGTACATATCAGATACATAAAACAAATCAAATACATCTAATCATCAAACGACTTTGGTAATTTTATAATTCAAATGTTCGTTTTCATGGGGCCAACTGTTAAAAATTGGGTACCATTTCATTTTAATTTATTTGTCGTGCTATTTTTTTAATCTGTTATATATTTAAAAATTGAATTAGAAATATCATAAGTTATTATAATTAACAATTTAAAATATTTTATTATATATTTAAAAATTACGTAATAAGCAATAGAAATCACAATAACTAACAACTTAATTTTTTATCATCTAGTAAGAGGTTGCAAGCGCACAACTCTTAAAAGTACCTTATGCATTTGAAATTAAATAAAATGTACTATAAATCACAATAATTAACAACATAATTTTAAAAAAAATATATATATATAAAAGATTTAGTTGACTCTCAAAATTCTATCGGTGCCACTTAAATTTGAACAAATGAAATAACATCTATCACTTAAAAATTATGTAATTTGTACTGTAAATCACAATATTTAACAATTGGAAATATTTAAAAATTGTATAAGAAATTTGATCGACTCGCCTTATTCCATATGTGCTACACAGTGTTTTAAAAGGCAAGGGCGTGAGATGAGACATTTTATATTGCACGGAACTAGGCGTAAGCCCCGATACATGGGGCGTAAGTCCCACGGCGCGTAGATCTCATGTATATTCGATTTTACTATGAACATAAATAAAAGTAAAACTTTCAATGATTTTACAAATAAATTTTGATAAATAACCAATAATATAGATAAAAGTATTATAATTATTATTTGAAAAAGGTATTAATAACCAATAGTACAGAAAAAAGTATTATAATTACTATTTGAGAAAGGTAACAATTAACAACACAAAAAATGATAATAGCCAAAATAATCTTTAAAATAAAATCATCATCCATCTTCACATTAACTAGTCCTTCTCACCCTCAGGTAATATTTACACGAATTATTGTGTATATATTTTAAAGAAGAAGGATTAAAAATATAAGAGTAATGACAAAAAATGAATAAAATTGTCTCAGAAACATAGTGCTATGAAAGCTCTATCCTATCAATTTCAGACACGATTATCATAAAAAATATTTATAACAATGCCATTTTCTATGAGTATTTATTTATACATGTTAGAAAAAATCAGTACAACCTAAAAAAATATGATAACATAAAATATAAATATTATTACACCGATAATAAAAAATATGATTTTTTTTTTAAAAAAAAGTTTAATGCCCAGAGCGTACATTTTTACGCTCAAGACTTACATTTTTATGCTCGAGGCTTACACTCCAAATTCTAGGACTTATACCTTATGAATCTACACCTTCAATTTACGCTCTAGAGGATTGTTTTGGTATTCCCCACTCCAGAGTTCACCCCGACAACGTTTTTGAAAACATTGGTACTATAAAAATTAGATTAGAAGGAGTGACATATATTATTTTAAAATAATCTAAAAAGTACCATAAATTACAATAAATCAACAACCCAAATTTAAAAATAAATCAAAATTTTAATTAATTTTCCAAATTCCATCTGTATCACATAAATTGGGACATAAAAAGTAACATATACTAAACACGTTTAACATATTCAAGTGTCGGGTCGGGGTGCAGTCTCATGGTCGGGATCGGGTCTAGAGTCAGGGTCAGGGTTGAGTCTCGGATCAAGTCTCGAGTCAGGTCGCGTCTCAGGTTTAGTTGTTGAGGTTAGATGTTGGGGTCGGATCTTGGGGTCGGGATTGAGTCTCGGGTCATGATCGGGATTAGGTCTCGAGTTTGGTATCGAGGTCGAGGTCGGGTCTCAAGTCGTGGTCAACGCGGGTCTCGAATCGGGTGTTAGGTTGAGGTTAGATCGGGTGGGTCTCGAGTTTGGGTTAGGTCTCGAGTCGGGATCGGCTGTCGGGTTGAGGTTGGGGTCGGGTCTCAAGTTCGCGTCTCGAGTCGGGTCTAGAGTTCGATTCTCCGGTCGGGTCTCGAGTCAGGTGTCGGGTCAAGGTCGGGTCGAGGTTGTGTTGGATTCTAAGGCAGGTTCGGGTCTCGGGTCGGGTCTTGAGTTCAACTCTTCGGTCGGGTCTCGGGTCAAGTGTCGGTCAAGGTCGTGTTGGATTCTAAGTCAGGTTCGGGTCTCGGGTCGGGGTTGGGGTCAGGTCTTTGGTCGATTGTTGATGTTGGATTCCGTTTCAAAAGATGGATGTTGGGGTTAGGAGTCGGGTCTCGGGTTGAGGTCGGGTCTCGAGTTGGGTTTAAGTTTGGGTGTCGGGATCATATTTCAGTTCGAATGTCAGGTCTCTAGTGGGGTTAGGTCTTGGGTTTGGTCTTGGGATTGTATCCTTATTCGGGTCATGGTCAAGGTCGGGTTCCAGTTCAAATGTCAGGTCCCGTGTCGGGAGTAAGGATCAGGTTCCAAATTGGGTGTCGAGATCAGGTGCCGAATCGATTATCGGAGTTGATTTTCATATTAGAATCTATTTTCCTAAAAAGTATTCTCTACTTTCCAGCCAAAAATTAAAGATATTTTCTAAAAAAATGTTTCTCATTCACCAATTCTACACTAGAAAATATTTTCCGACAACCATTTTCTACTTACCAAC
>JAJOOS010009157.1:0-19313 GCA_029582725.1 Solanum chiquidenum
TCAGACCCATTACTTGTTGTTCCGGGTTACGGGTTGGCTTACCTGCTGGTGGGTTATAGTAGGTGCCATCATGACTTGAGAAATCGGGTCGTGACACTAAATAAGGTGGTCTGCATCGCAGGGCATGCACTATGTGTTGGCCTCAGCGTTGCACCTATTGGTGAGCTCAATTTCGAGACTAATAATTTATGTGATCACCTTGTGCCGCATTTAGAAAGAAGATAGAGCTTCGGGATGTCCCTCCTTGTGCAAACTTCATGTTCCACAATGGGCTCTGCGGCGCACACTAGTGTATCTATGGAATTATTTTAATACAATCAAGGTCGAGTCTAACTATGATTAGTGGGTATTTTCTACCACTATAAATAGACCACAATAACAACTTTTCAAGATTACACTCTGCCAATAGATAATAAGGTTTATTGTTCATTGTTACGAACTACTCAAAGATACTATTCTTTTGCAAAGTCATTGTTAGCATTAGTTCACTATTTTCATAATGATTATTATTGCACTCACAAGAGATTTTTGCAAGCGTTGCAATTATTCAAAGTTTATCTTATTTTTTCAATGTAATGTTTATTGCTTACATTAATTACTTTTATTTTTCGCAATTAATTATGAATAGCTTAATCATATAACTAGATTTATGGAACCTAAAGTAGGGATAAGGATAATGCAATCTTTCACACTAAAATATTTACATGAAGGTGTGATTGTTGTGCATTAAGGTTCTATCGGAAAGATTGTCTTTTTAATGATTACAAACATAAGAACTAACTTGTATTTTGACTTACTTGACAAAAGAAGTTAAGTTTAGAAAAAGAATCATTAGCATGAATTTGGGGCTACCTACTCCTATCTAATATCTTGATACCTATGGCGATGAACAAATTAAATCCACAATCAAGTGTCGAAAGGACTTAGGATGAAATTTTTCTAATTGGGCTAACAAACTTTAAAACCCGAATAGATTCATCTGTTTTGCACAATGAACACACTTGAATGAGTCGATAGTGAATTATCTATTTGAATTCCAGTATATAGGAACATATCTCTAGTTTGTCCAATATATATAAATTGGTGAAAGTGATAATGAATATGCACTATGTGATTTAGGGGCAATTATAAATCTAATGCCCCTATCAGTATTTAAGATACATGGCAAGGGAGAGTCGCATCCTACCAACATCAGTTTATTATTGGCTAATAGGTCCCGTGTTGCTCCTGATGGAATAGTTTAAGGCGTGCTCATTAGAGCGGGTAAATTTGTAATTTCTACCTCTTTTTTATAGTTCTTGATTTTGAGGCAAATGTCGGGTTTCTAGTCACATTGGGATGTCCATTCCTAGCAACTAAGGGGAACACTTATTGATTGAGATCCAACCAGATGAAAATGTGGGTCAACAATGAAGACATGACTTTCACATTCTGTAAATCTTCACACCCTCACACTATAGAAATCTACGCTGAATCAAAGAGGTGACCAAGATTGAGAGCGAAATTATAAAGAGTGAGTATGGTTGATTGCTCAAGGTGTTGTGAAAGCATGAGTAAGTAGTCAAATGGCTCGAACTTAAGCTAGAAAGTAGAAGAGAAAAGAGAAATCTAGAGGGAAATGAAGAGGGAAGACCCCTTAAGATGAAGAAGAAATGAAAAATTGCTCGTAAGAGTAGAAAATGAAAGAGATGGTCTTAAACGTCAACTTTAGTCATTCCGTGATATTGAAAAACGGTGATTGTAATTGTGTAGGAGATTCCTTTTTATTAATAAGAATAAAAAAATAAAATTCTAATAGCCAAGATTGCTACCAGCTCATGTCTGTGCCAACCAAAAACAAAAATCCCAAAATAGGAAATATATGCAAACTCGATCCAAAAGTGATTGAGTTCTTCAAACTTTACCCCTAAAAATATGGTTTCCTATTTCCTTCTCTCTCAATATTTATCTCCACCACTCTTCTGATGCTATGTTCCAATATTTGTTTAGATGAGCTTTGGTTGCATTTTTCCTCTAGATCATCAACTTTCTTCACACACGGCCTTGTCAGTGTGCATTCAGCTCGCAGAAGTGAAAGTGATTGTGTAGGATATACAAATAAGAAAATACAAAAAAAAAAAATTGTGTGATGATCAAAACTAAGGTGCTTGGTGAGAGGAAACCCACCTATCTAGCAACTATATGAGTATTTTATAGGTATTAGGTTCCAAGAGAATGGAAAATGCACATTAAAGCACACAAGTATTGGAGGAAGTTGAGGCCTACCAAATAGCGCACTAGGAGGCGTAGATCCACAATCTGTGCACTAAGCTTTGTGACACGAACCTAGTCCCACATGTTGAGTATGTACTGCGAATGTGGGCAAACTTTAGAGGTAACAAAAACTCAAGTATGTGATTATCTTCGCGGCTTAGACCCATTCTTTAGTGATAGGTCCTACATCACGCCCAACATGTTTTCAAGAAAATATCAGTAAAAGCTCATCGGATCAACCTGACTCAGTCGATTTAATAAAGTCATATACCTCATTTTTTTCTTCATTTCCTCACTTCTACACTCTTCTCTATCAAAATCTTTTCCCCCCTTATTTTTCACTACATCAAACGTTAAAGGTAAGTCTAAAATTGATTTATATTCATTCATTTTGTTGTTTGAAGTATAGTTTGTTCAACCATTCACTCTTTTTCCCTAGGTTAGAAATAATGAGTTGAAATTGATAATAAGCATATTCTTGTGATCATATACTGTTGAGTTAAATGAAATATATACTTTGTAGTGTATATTATGCTCGAAAGTGCATAAAAATTGTGAAATACAGATGCCCTAGGGTTTGTTCTTGAAAATGAAATGTTCGTAAAATTATTTCTACTCATTTATTTAATCTCCAGTCACCTACCCAGATGACAATTAATACTCATATATCATTTAACTTTGAACGCGCACACATGATGCGCTTCTTTACGATCTAACCTTTTTGGTTATATATAGTGCAACACCGATGATTAATATCTAATAAATTGTTTATATATATATATATAACAACCTTCATTTAACCTATGCACAATTCAACCCATAAACTTATCAAGTATAAGGTATTTGTAAGAGGAATTTACTTGCAAGAGTTAAATGTATACTATTCTTTTAACATTATTAGACCTTAGCTAGCATGTAAATTATGAAATTATGAACAAGACCATTAATCAATATAACTCATCAATGTAAATCATCACATACTTATTAAAATTCAATAAGTCAATTCAAAACACATGTCAATATGCAACAAGTCAATTCAAACATTTGTCAAGATGCAACAAGTCATTTCAAATACACTTATGAAAATACAACAAGTCAAATGAAATTCATATCTATCCTAGTGTTGCATAGTTACTGCACTTGCCAGGAATCACCAACATACCTCTTAGAATCACTAGTCTCATTCTCATTTGTACACACATGCTAAAGGATCTTAATCTTGACCATCTAGTCATGAGTTATTGGGAACCTAGGTGTACATGTACCATACTGACATGGTATTCAATCCCACATAATTTGCTCGTCCGTAATCTCACATCAAACTCGAGTAATTCATCATCCTATTATTGGTTATATACTCACTATATCTGCATATTATGCTACTCTCCAATTTCCTCTTAGAGCAACACGTCAAGCATAACCACAATAACATCATTCATAATATCATCGCATTAAAACTTATTACAAGTTCATAATATATATTATCAATGAATAATCAATTCCACATTTTGCATGTTAAATCTTACCAGCAACACTTAATTTCGTCAAAACTACAAGAACTATGTACGAAGACCAATCAACATGCAATACAACTCCCAGAACATATTGACAACTAAGTAATATCTAACTCTAAGTAAACTGTAACATACGTCATTGCACTCCTCCTAATTACTGACGCAACAATAATTTTTAGGATTAATCACTTCCTTAACAATTTTATGATTCTCCTAATTTATCAACATCTCTTTAACCCTAGTTTACAGACCGTCTGCCTTTCTTACTTAACACATCATGACAACCCATAGTTTACAACACTCTTGTTCGTACCCTCAAAGTTTCAATATCAATAACCAATCTTTTCATTATCACAATTTCTATAAAACACCACATCATAATCACAACCACCAAATTCGATATATAGAGACCACTTCAAATATGTTATTGGTTGATTTTAACCTTTAATCTTATGTAATGTTCCAAAATCTCTCATTTAATCATATTATTCCAAAGTGTATTCATAAATCAGTAGCACATAATTATCAAAGTTTATTCAATCATAGCTATTTTAAGGTCAACACCTAATTTTCATGCTCGTAGGCCTACTTAGGTTATCCTCATCAACCCCATGATGCCAAACATGTCACTAAACAAGTCTAGAGGTGAGTAAAGCATAACCTACTTTAAATATGAGTAGTTGGCCCCAATTTTCATGAAGTTCTACTTTTTTTGATGGCCCAATGACTTGGTGAAGGAATCTGGAGGAAGGCTTTAGGTAGACTTGCAAGAAGTATTTTCTTCTGTCCCCTCTCTCTTGATCTCTCCTCTATCAAAATAATTCCTAGGATGTCCTAAAAAAAGTCCCAATGATTTTTTTTAAAAAAAAACCCTCCAAAGCCACTATTTTATCGATCATTTGCTATAAGGTCTTCGCTATAGTGAGACTCCTTCGGTATAGAGAAAGTTGTTGACCAATAAAGTTTAACTTGACAATCAATGAAAAATTCAAGTAGCCCCAAAATTAAAAAGTACCCAATTTTTTAATGTACTCCCCAAGTAACGAAGAATTAGGTTATTATATCATATATCAATTAAACAATTATTTGTCCCCAAATAGAGTTATAGCACACTGATGGTTGGCCTTCACGATAAAGGCGGAAAAAATAACATGACCAAACTTTTTGAAAGGGATCATCTTGAAATTATAATTGCATAGACATTATCAAGAATTGAAACAAACGACTCAAGAAATGGGAAAGGACCAAGTCTCTCAAAAAGCAAAATATTAATGTGTGGAGGCTTGCTATAGCAGGAATCCTTTGCTATAGTGAAAATCTTCACTATCGCGAAGTTTCACTACAGTTAATACCTTCGCTTAGAAGAAATGTTTAGTTCAAAGAGAGGAAAACAAACAATTTTCCTTCTAGTCCCCTCATTTTCCAACTCACAAATCAAAAAATCTCTCTCCAACTATTCATTCTTACTCGTCTACTAAGGCAACCTACTCATTCAATCATATATTCTAATTGTACATGCTATTCTCCTTGATTTTTATGCTTACAAACCATGCTAAATGGGGGTTATGGGGCATATGGTTTTCCTTGAAAAAGTTTTTTTCTCTAGAACTAGATTAAATCAAAGCATGCTTCTAAAATATACGTAACAAAATCGTTTCTTGCCTTGCTTACCTCGAACTAGTTAAAAATATGGTTAGAATCATTCAACGAAATGCGTAGTTGTAGAAAATCTTAGTTTGAGCTTTGGTGGTCTTCTAGGACTTGATTTTTGCCAATATTGGTTATAAGAACCTTGTTAGAAGTATTGTATTCTAGGTAAGGACTAGATCTATAAGAAATTTTGCGAATTCGGGAAAAAAAATATTGAATCATCTATGGAAGGCTCGGAGTTCAGCGAAGAAGATGATTCTCGCTATAACAGGGGTATTTACTATAGAGGACTCTACTATGGCGAGGAACATTTGCCATAGTGGGATTCTCTATAACAAAGCCTTTTGCTATAGTGAGGGTCTTTGCTATAGTGAGAGACAGTAGCTTAGCCGTTGTCCAACTTATTTTTTGTAGTCTCTTTCTTTTCCCAACACTTTTATTCCTGCATTCTTATTAGAATTTCTGCGAACATGATGTCTAATGATGATTTCTATTCTAAGATATCAAGAAATGGCTGGACCTAGTTATGACGTCCCTATGAAAGGTTTTCATCGAACTAGTACCGTCGACACTTGTGACGATCCAAACTATCGTGACTGACATCCACACGAACCCCTGGAGGGCGAACCAATACTTACCATCCTAATTAATGCACTCATCTAACATTTCTAGTAAAAAAAAAGTAAGCACAACATAATATAGTCTAAATCTGAAATAGATAAAATATGTAGAAGTCTAAACTATTACAACTCAAAAACCAAAAGTCATCGTACTAACCATCTAACTATCAAATCTAAAAAATAGTATTAACTACTCCCTCCATTAAAAAAAGAATGACCTAGTTTGATTTGGCACAAAGTTTAACAAAATAAGAAAGTCTTTTCAATCCCGTAGTCCTAAATTAAAGTTATGTTAAATGTATCAAAATGCCCTTTAATCTCGTGGACTTAAACATGTCATGTGGACAACTGAAATTAAATTGTTGTCAAAAAAGGAAATGGGATTTTTTTAAACAAACTAAAAATGAAAGTGGATCATTCTTTTTGAAATGGAGGGGGTAATAAACAGGGAGTCACAATGTATGCAAAGAACGACATTAGAAAATAAGAAGATTTACCACAACGCGAATGGAAGTAGCTCACCCTCAGACCTGGAGGCAAATTTTATCAAATGCGGTGTCTACTAGATATCTCTAAATCATGGTTTGCACTCAAAAGAAAGTGCAAGAGTAGAATTTGTACAAACACTGTATGCTAATATGGTATCATAGGCTGACTAAGATTCATGAAAATTATGTTATCACAGTTACAAGACACGTAGATAGACATTTGCACATAGTATGTGTCGGGACATCAAGGAAAGAGTTTGTTTTGTAAAGATGGTCTTTTTCCAGAGTTTGACTTTTTGAAATTTCATCAAGGCCGCTAAAGTGGGGTTAGATTCAGCTATAGCGACACCGCTACAGCGAGTTGGGCTGCTATAGTGGGTTGGGCCACTATAACAGGCTGGATTGGGGTTTAGTGTAGAAATAGCCCCAAAGCCCCTATTTTCTGCACTTTGAATTCTTGGACTTAGAAGGGGTGATTTTTGGAAGTTCACACCTATTTTCCCATTGAATTCATTGATAAATGTAAGAATTTGACTCCCCCAACCTTATGCATTGATTATTAAGCATTGGAATATAGGTTATTGCAATTGGGGGAAGGGTTTGGACATGATTCCAGGGTGGGAAAGAGCCCTAAGTTGGGGAAGATGATCATATTTTGGCCTAGAGTTAGGATTTGTTAATAATATTGGTAAATTTATAGGCCATTAGTGATTAATTGTTATTTATATTGTTGTATAGACCAAGAAAAAGCTGAGGTATTCCACAAGGGGAAAGATCGAGTTATGCAGAGTTTCCAAGAGGTTTGATTTGAGGTACGTGATGGTTGTATGTTTTCGATTTATATATTCATGCATTTCTAAAGCTTTGTAGTATCATTTGTGCAATGCATTATTGGGAGATATATAAAATGACATCATGTAAGTAATATCATGCAATGAACTTGGTGTGAATTGTGGTTTTCAAGTGGTATTGTTCATGATGATGTGTGATTGTGCATGATTGTTTATTGGCTTAGGTACCATGCCGATACACTAACTATGGATAGATCGGGTACCACGCTAGTACGCTAACTATGGATGATTTGAGTACCATGCTAGTACACAAATAATTTGGGTTTGGGTTTTGTGAGAGGATCAAGTATATGATTGTGATTCCATGAGAGAACCATACATTTGTATTTGTGATCATGTGGGACATGTTTCATGCATTGGTTGACCCATGTATTGTTATTTTATGACATGTGACGAAGAGTCTATGTGGTTTGATGATTGTTGTTATATGCATTGTTTTTTATTACTGTATTATAGTGATTGGTTACATTTGTATCTTGGACTAGCCGCGTGATCCTACTAGTACACTGCGATTTATGTATTGATACTACACATGTTCGCTCCTTGAGTATAAGACATCTTCCAACGACTGATCCGAGAGCTCGGTTGAGAGACGTATGATATTTGAACCCAAGGGTGAGCTACATCTTTCAAGCTGTTATGGGTTCATCTGGTTTTCTTGTCCTTTATGGACACAAACACTAGCTTTAGCTGTATGATTAGTTTCAGGGTTGCATCCTGTCACGACCCCGGGGTACCTCCTAGATGTAACAAGGCACATAGAACCCCGAAAGCCCCCATGTAAGCCACTTAGCATATCATAACATAAGCAATAGAACAATAAGAGTAAAAGCATATTTCAAAGTCAATATAGTCATCTATTACAATACTTGAATGATATAGGGCCTAGCCCATACAACATAGTCGAAAAAGGAAATACAAGAAATGAACTAAAATGAGATAACATCCGTCCCCGAATCACGAGGACTCACCAACAAGCTAGGAGGATAAGCAAATCCAAGCTTTAGCCACAACAATGATCACTTTGAGAACCGAACCCTACACTTGGGGAAAATGTAGGAAAAGTAAGGGTTAGCACAAAAATGTACTAAGTATGATAGCCATGCAAAAAAATAATTAGAACATGCTAAAAGGGACTTTCATTTAAATGCATGTAATTTACTAAGTTAAAACATCAGTATGGAGATAATGGAAAAGCATAAGTCATAGGCAGTCCATACATGGATCATCATAACATAGGAGAACCACTTCATATACACCCTCAAAGCCTACTTGTGTAATGCATGGATAAGACCCCATAATCCCACCGATGCTAAGTAAGTCTCTTTATGCCATAATTCATGTTCATCATCTTTCAATGCAAGCTAGTAACATCTTTAAAGCCTTAGAACACTTACATGATACTTCTTCAAGCATGCCTTATTTCATTATTAAACTTCTTGTTCATGTGGGAAATAAGCCTTAACTAAGACCATGTGAGCTTTAACATGGAATATGGTGACTCCCACACCGAAAAGGGTTGGTCTACTTGCCTAAGGTAGAATCAGTAACTTTTAGCTTAGGTGGATCTACTAGCTAAATATCCTACGAGGGCACGTAGTTTATGGGATAAGGAGATTGTTACTAGAAACCTGACCTACCTACGGGAGAGCTTCCATCTCAAGAGGTTGCTGCTAGAAACCCGACCTTACTACGGGAGAGCTTCCACCTCACACAATATCCACTTGGTGCCAAGCATTAAATTCCCATGGAGTAGTTAATTCTTTATTAACATCACTACTCATGAAAGGGCGCCCTTGGCCTACCGATTCAAGGTACATCATTAGAATTGCTCTTTTAGTTACTCATGAAAGGGTGCACTTGGCCTACTGATTCAAGGTACATCATTATGTGAGATAAACCTTTCACATCATGTTCATTATGAGTTCATGAGAATAACCTTTCAATCAGCCCACAACAACAACATAATCATCAACACTTGACTCTCAAAGTGTACTCATAGCATTTACATAACTTCATAAAACATACATAATCTCATACTTTACCTCCTTGAGGTTCACAACTTACTTTCAATCATCACATCTAGAATTCACTACATTAGACATGGATAGAAACATAATTCAAGTAACCTAATCACTACATGCCTAATCTAATAACATTCCTCTTTAATCCACAAACCCACATCACAAGATCATAATTAGGAAATATGGGGATTTCATGGGTTCTTGAGGGATTCATCATAAAAAAATTAGTAATCATCAATTCATTCATAATATAACATAATTAAAACATTAAAAATTGTTTTAGAAAGGAACCTATGACTTTGGAATCAAACCTTAGCTTTTAGTGATTTCTATCTTTGAAATTGGGGTTTTGGAAGGGGATCCATGGATGAAAGACTACCATACCTTAGCAATGAAACCCAATGAATTTGAGTAGAAAACCTTGCTCCTTGAACCCTAGATCCAACTTCCTCCTTCTTCTTCTTCAAGTTTTCTAGAGAGATTTTTTTTGGTGAGGAGATGAACTTCGGGAATTATTTGGGTGTTTGAAAAAATATGACTTAATTAAGGTGAATTTGACTTTAAAATGACTTATGTAGTGACCCTAAACTTACCCAAAATGACTTCACTTTGATTGGACTCAAACCAGATTTTCCCAAAATACCTCTCACTTAAAGTGAGCTGCCTAGGTGCCACGTGGGGCTCCATGAACCATGGTATCCTCCGTGGACTTGAAGCAGTGGCTAGGCAACTTGTGCCTTTAGCCCACAAGCCCAAGGAAACTTCACGAGGGGCTCCACTACCCGTGGTGCTTGCCACGAGCTGTGGTCCCTCTCGTGGGCCTTGAGGCAGTGGCTTGCCACTTCCTTTCCATCCTCACACACCTAAATCTCCTCCATGATCCTTCCCACGAGTCGTGGTCTTCACCACGAGCCGTGAAGTGGCTCGTGAAGAGGAGCTTGTCTTGGGAAGATTTTGGAGAGCTCACTGCCTAGTCCACTACGGACGACACCATGTGTCGTGGTACCTACCACGAGTAGTAGTGGTGGTCGTGGTCACTAGGGTGATGTCTAGGGGAGAGTGGACTGACTTAGTCCTCTCCCTTGGCTCTTTCCCACCTCTTTGACTCAAACCTCACGTTTAGCTCTAGTTTAGCCTACTAATTTCTGAGGTGTTACACATCCCTATTTTGATTGTTTTACATTTGGTTAAGATGACTTTAAGTTCTTAGGGGTTATTTTTTGCATTGAATGTTTTTGGACAATTGGGTTGATTTTATGAGGACGCAATCATTGGTTGTCTAAATTATTTTATTTCCTTATTTATGATAAAATTGGTTCTTTTAAATGATGTTGGGTTGGCACTCGGGTTAGCAAATGGTTCTTCCACCAGGTTGTTTGATGTGGGTACCACTCACAATGATCTGGGTCATGACATAGAGTGATAACTATTATTATAAGAAAACTTAATCAAAGGTAAGAACTAGTCCTAAATGACCATCAAAGTCGATCATAAACACACGAAACATGTTCTACAACGCCTGAATAGTTTACTCAAATTGCCTATCGATGTGAGGGTGAAAAGATGTACTCAAATCAAGGTTGGTTCCCAACTCAGAATGCAATATTCTCCAAAAGTTAGAAGTAAACTGCATAGCTCTATTAGAAATAAGGGAGATCGGTACTCAATACAACCAAAAAATCTCATGAAGATAAATGTTGGTCAACTTCTCTGTATGATATGTCACTTAAATTGGTATGAAGTGTGTAGACTGATCTTTGGTGTTTTTGTATTTCTGAATTCCATTTTATTCCCATGTTATAACTAAGTGTAAGAATAAATTTATTTTATTCTCATCATGTTTTATTAGTGATTGTGTTCATGAACTAACATACGTGATTATCTATTATGTAGGATGGATTTGAGAATTGCGCTAAAACAGGAGAAAATGGAGTTAATCTTGAAAATGGAATGCATTGGTGTGAAAGCTAAGCTTTTGAATGATTGTGAAGTGATGAATAATCAAGAAGGAAGAAGTTGAAGAAAACAAAGCACGTTAGTAAACCATCTTCATGCCATAGAGTAAGGATTTTTATACCCCAAACAATCACTTGGCATACACCTCCATGCCAGCTCCATGCCACATAATTGGGAAATTTTCCTAAGGTCTTATTGATAGACGCCTCCGTGATGGGAGTGTGCCATGATGTTTGCGTAATCAAGACACAAGTTCAAATTCGAGTGTCTACGATCGTACAATAGTAAAGTAACCCAACCAAGGGTTGGGGTCAAGTCCCAAGGGAGCGGTTCTGAGTATTAATGGTCAAGTACGAATTCGCTTTAGTCAACCATAGCTAAAAAACATTAACAAATAAAAATATTATAAATTAAAGGGTTTTGACACAAGTGTCAATTATCAATTGGGGGGTTTCGTAGCAAGTATTAACTAAAACAGTGCAAATAAGAGAATACAAATTAAGAGACGGGGATTCTTGGGATGTGATAGGAATATGGAATAAACTAGACAATTGGGTAAATGCTATTGATAGAAAATAGTTGAATATTTGTAACTAGGATACACTTTAGTGGTAGTAAATTCTCTTTCGAGCAACTTACCCCGAATCAACTGAGTTTCTCTCAAACACCGAGTTGCCGCTTTAAGCACAGCCTCCACCTTAGCCCATTCACTCTCTCGAGCTGAATGTGTGTGAGAGGGACTAGGGTTCACTCTCTTGAGCTAAACCTCATGTCGACCCAATACCACCGGCCATCGATTTACTAGTCTTGGTTTTCGAACCTCTCTCGAGCACGCCAAAAACGCAAAGATGAAGTCATATTTGCAACTACAACTTCACTAAATTCAAACAAAACTACTAAACGAAATCACAAATAAACAACAAATAGACTAACAATAAGCAATACCCAAAAGTAAATTTAACCCATATTCACAAAATCACACCCCAAGAATTGAGGTGTTAGCTAGACATGCTTAAGAGATAGAAATCGATACCAAAGGGTGTTACCGTCTAATGGGTATGGAGAATTAAGTCTTTAAACAAGTCAAGGTTGAAGAATCTTGAAGACCCACACCCAATTTCTTGGAGTTGAAATCCTTTGAGAACAATGTCTCCCAAAACTTAGAGCTAAAAGCTGGCAAATGTAAAAAATGTCTAATATCCGTCTAAGATTGCCTGCAAGAATAAAAACTGAACGAGTATTTATAGACTTTAGAAAATGTGTTGCGAAGTATCCACTCGGCACAGTTAGTAAGGATCGCCGATCCACTCGGCAGTTCGCCCTTTAGTCAAGTCTATCGCCTTTTCTATTTGGCCTTCAACACTTCTGACTCTGTTACTTTGGGCGATAGGATACTGATGCGTGGAATTTCTCAGCGCATTTCATCGCCAACTCAATCTTTTCCTTTAGGGCTCAGCACACTGGAACAAAAGGCGATCTCTAGGCCCATTGGCGACACGCCAACTGAGCTCGGCGATCCTCATGCCTTCATTTCTTTGATCTTTTCAGCCGCCTTATTCCTTTTTGCAATGTAGTGTCCATGCTTTGCCTCAAACTCCAAATACCTGAAACTTAAGGCTTTTCATCAGGTATTGAGACAAAATATGCATTTGAGGACACTAATTCTATCAAAATATAGCCCTAATTGAGTCAAAATCGTGGACTCATCAACACCCCCAACTTAAACTTTTGCTTGTCCTCAAGCAAACTCGAGTTCAGTCGTTCAAAAAGGGTGTCTCGAACAGTGCTGCACAAGACTCAATCATGCATGCACGCAACAAGACTCAATTTACTTATGCAACGATCAATTGTACACTCAAAGATTCAAGTTGTGACTCACCATTATCAAAGAATCTCATGCTCACAATACTTGCTTTAAATGCAAGTTCAAGCTCAACCAAAGTGTTCAAATGCCCTCACACAAGGAATGATTCCATATTCACACACAATGGTTTGCAATTTAAAGCTTCGAAATCAAATGCAATGCTCACACTCACAAAGTTGAATACAATGCATGATTTCACCCATAGGTTTTCCCTTTGCAATCAACACTTGCTTCAGCTCACTCAAGATCACAAAGGTCTTTTTAAGGCTTGTAATGGGGCTGAGTGCAAAGGTATGGTCATTTAGGTTCAATGGCTATAGTCCTCATGAAATGTGGTGTGAACAACACTTCCTTTCCTTTTCTTCGTCATTCTCATTTGTGCTCGCAAGTAGTCCCATTCTTCATTTCCCATAGATAGTTGGGAACCCCAATAATTTCTTTGTATTTTCACAACTTTAATCCATAAATTTTTCATTCATTTTCTTTTTTTTTGTTTTATATATGGAGTAGTTCCATTTTTCTCAAGATCATGGGTGGAAGGGACTTCCTTGCACTTCTTGACTTACCTTCCCTTTTCACCACACCCCCAACTTAGGCTTTTGGCTATTCAAACTAACCACCACTTCATGAGGATTATGGGTAATGGATTAAAAGGAGGACATGTTTTCATCAAGTTTCTTCCAAAGAAGAGTAAGGCTCACGGGGTGTTCAAAATAGGTTCACACACTCACGAGGTAGGACACAAAAGAGGTATATTGTCGAATTGGTTCACACTCTTTAAAGCTGCCTAAGGTCATTTCAAGAGTTCACATCACTTCAGTCAGTTGGACCAGCAGGGCAAATTCTAGGATTTATCATGCACAATTCACGGTAAGCTCATTACACTAGGAATTGACACTATAGTTAAACAAGACTCCACATTTTTGCTAGTGTGCAACAGTCATCACAAGAGACTTGATTCGATAACAAGCTAGTCACAACGAGATGCAAAGAGTTCACATATTGTCTATGCAACTTCATTTGGCCTCATTGTAGCCGCACATTCATGTTTGTTCGATTAAGAGCACTATTCAAGTCATCAGTATTGATTGGAACCGAGACTCAAATTTTGCAAAAGAACAGCCACATTCAACACACAAGAGGTGGCAATATTTTCCTGAAAGGGTCAGCAATTTAAAACATGGATCCATAAGCTCAAACATCCACAAAATGCGGTGTATAAACACGATAATTGATCACAACCCAAAATATAGTCAAAATACAATAAATATGCACAAAGGTAAAGTATGCCTCACCCCACTACTAATAAAAGTATTTGTCCTCAAATGCGAATGAAAGTATCCAAAAATAAAAATAAGTAAGAAAGAGAGGGAGGTAAAGAAAGGTCTTGTCTATGCAGTCTCCCCCTCTGTCAGGGTCTCTGTGTGAATCAGGGCATCAATGCCCGGAGCATCTGTCTTGTCTCGGGTCTCAGTACCCGGACTCACCTCAGGAGGAATAGAAATACAGATCTACTAGGAGCTGTTGTGGACGTCTCAGTCAGTGATGGCTGGATCAGTGGTGCACAATTGATCCCACAAGATCTGGCAAATCTCTGAATATGCTCTCATCGCGACTCTCCTACATTTCCTCCTCGTGCACTTCTATCAACTCCTCATCGGTATCTGTGTTTGGCTCATCCTCCATTGTGCCACCCCTCTGCACATATACGGTGGTAGCCAGAGGAATCCCCGAGGTTTCAGGAGCATCTCTGTCATCAGTAGCCTCTAGCAGTGAAGTCAAGTTAGTAGACTTAAGATAGTTTACGTCCTTCCTTAAACTGGAAACCTCGTCTTTTAAAGCCGTCACCTCAGAGGCCTCCCCTTGTCTGCTCTCACAAGTAGTGACTCTCACTGTCAAAGCATCAACAGAAGTCTGGAGGGGGGTAAGTGCTGCTAGTATGGCCCTGTCGATCATCTCCGGAACAGACCTCTCCAGTCGGGTAGCCCGCACATCCGCTGACTCCCCCAAGTGCCCTATCTTCAGGATCATCGCTTGAGTAATCTTTGCTGACTGGGAGGAGGAGGAAGAAACACCTGGTACCTGTGAAGAAGAGGAAGGTGCAGATGTACCTGAAGGCTGAGAGGCTGGAGTAGACGCAGATGACCCTGCTGGCAATGAGTCAACATCAATCTCAGGAGTAGAGTCTGCTGGAGCTGATTTCCTCCTATCAACCTCCTCTCATGTGAACTCAGCCTCAATACGCCGGATGTCCGTGGAGGATGAAAGGATGACCTTTATATTACTTTCAGGATCCTGGGGTACTCCGGCATGTCGACATAAATCAGTGATCAAAATGGAGAATGGCAGAGAGGTAAGTCTCTGCTTGGCTCTCATGGCCATCTCCTGCGAAATCAGCAGTCCTAAGTCGATCCGCCTCCTAGAAATGATAGAACCGAGGCAAGCCGCCTTAGGATGGCGCAGAATAGACTCGTTATGTGATGGCATTATGGTGTTGCTGATGAAGCCAAACCAGAACCTGGAGGCGATGTTCATGTCCCTCTTCTCAATGAGAGCTCCTGCATCGATCCAACTCGGGGTGGTGTCAGAAATCAGCGGAGCTAACCAACCCTTCAAATCATCAAGGGACGAAACAATTGGCAACCCCTCGTAAGGAAGTACAGAGTGCAATGGTCTACCTAATACAATATTAATATGCTCGCTGTGACACTCCACCTCCTTGCCTTTGAGCATGACCAACTTCATCGGTCGAAACTCACTTGCATTCTTCTTGTTCTTAGGCACCAACTCCCCATAAGCTGAATAAAACTCCCTAAACCAGGTAGGAAGGTAAGGGACTCGGGGCCGTGTGAACTGCTCGAATTCATGGTAACGGAGGGTGTCCAAAATATCAGGATATTTGCCTTCCAGACCCTCCGTAGATAGCAACTTCTCCTCTATGATAGTCCAAACTCCTTCACCTTTTAGCCTGTTCAGCAATCTAGGTAGAGGAGCAATAGGCGGTACATGAGTCACTAGGGGTGCCTGAGCTGACACTGATTTAGTAGTAGGCAGAGTAGCAACTGAGGGGGCTCCGATGGGCGTAGGTTGAGATCTAGCCTGGTGTCTACTTCTTCGAGGAATCAAGAGCTCCTCGTCTTTCGGTTATGGAAAATTAACTTGGGGTTCAATAGCTATCATTTTCCTATCTATGTGTTTTTTCCTCTTGCCTTTGCCTCCCGGTGGGAGATCTTACTTTCGTTTCTGTGGAGGATTTGATCCTTCTTCATTTATCGTAATGCCCTTTGAATTTTTCTGGGGTGGCTCATTTAGATTTGTGCGTACCATATCTGCAAAAGATCGAGAGAAATTAGGAGAAATTCAAACACAATCACAGAAAATCTTATTGCAGAAAGACTCGCCGATCCAGTCGGCGAATCGTTGAACCTCCTTGGTGAGCTAGATCGCTCTCGCCGAAGAGTTTAGCTTGTGAATTTTGGTAAATCAACGATGGTAAAGCCTGATTGGTGAATCGTTAAATACTTTCAGTGAACAAGTGATTATCCGCCGAAAGTAACAGTGTAACATAGACTCAGAGTGCAGACAAAGGGGGATAAGAATACTTTCGGTGAGTCGCCGAGTGCTTTCGGTTCCCTCAGGCTTCTCGCCAAAAGTTACAGTATCAAATATCAATCAAGGCGCCAAATTATCAGCGAGATGAGGACATTAGGCGAACCACCGAGTCGTTCGGCGAGCTCAACCTAGCTCACCAATCGACCCAACGTGCCTATTTTCAACCCATATTCTCAAATTCAACCCCGCAACCTCCAAAAAAAAAATTAAAGCACGCACTCATGGAATTCAAACAAGACCCGTACTACCCATCACCCCGGGGTACTCAGATTTTTCCCAGTTTTGCCAAAATTGGCCATTTGACAATATTTGCTCTTAAAAGTGGTGTCACCCGCTCTATCATTGAGCAATTTTCATCATTTAGCACATGCATGGGTTACTCAGACTTCACCCAATCAATCTAAACAACATGCGAGCATCACCCAATCAAGTTTCATTCATTCCAAGGCATAAAAATACGGGCATTTTGACGATCAAAACAATACAGACAATATTTTCAAATTAAAATTGACAATCAATCATTCTATTCCTATCAGAAAGCCCCAACACACATCACTAAGATACAATCATATCAATTGAGTACAAACTTCAATAAAATAAACTCGGGGTTTCGAAAAACTAACCTTTTATGCCGATTAAAACGCGATTGAAAGCTAGGCGGAAAAGAAATCCAACTCCGAGCACAAATCAACCAACCTAAATACTAGTAAAATGCAAAAATAAGGAAAATACTACCTTGGTGTGAGTTTTTGAAGTTTAAAAATGAGGAAAAGTGAAGAATTTCAAGTTCTAAGGCTTTTGGCCTTTATAAACTGTCCAGTTCGTGTCCATTCGGCGACATTAGTCGCACTCGCCGATTGGCTGAGTGGTTACTTACCCCGACGATTCCTACTGGATCTTTAATTTTTTAGGAGTCAAGATGGCGGTCTGGGTCGTGGTCGCCGAACTGATTCTCAAGATCGTCGAGTTTTACAGGCTCCAAGTTTAACTTGTGTTGAGCCAAATGGCGGTTCAAGTCGGGCACACCGACCTTTTCGGCATTGCGCTGACTGACCATTTTTCTCGCCAATCTGCATTTTCGAAACACCTCCCGCATTTCAACCTGCATAACTAACACACCATTATTTATAAAAGTAAAAATAAAACAGTTAAGGGGTTTTGGGTTGCCTCCCAAACAGGGCCTTAGATAACGTCGTGGCAGGATGCAAGTCACCCTTCAAACTCCATTATTGGGGTTTGTCCTAGTGGTACTAGGTAACCCCAATTGTTCGTCTTGGTGGAGATGATGCACTACATGCCTCAAGAGTGTCCTGATCAGCTGGATAGATCTAGAGTGAGAGCCAATCATATGATTCAACACTTCAATATTCTCCTTCATATCTTCCAACATTCGATCTTGTTCAGTGATCTTCTAGAGAATGATTTGTAGTGTTTCCTCAATATGATTGTTCTCCCTGCCTCTAGGTTTTTCCCGCTCATTAGGAGGTATGTACCTCCCTTGGTTTTTGTACTGGACTTCCACCTCTGATATTTTGGTGGCCAAATCGTTCAGCTAAGTAGCCAGTGCGGATAACTTGAAGTCCCTCTCGACTTCTTGGTCCATCTCAGCCATTTTCAATTTATTGCTTACAACATCAATACAAAGAAAACAAAACTAAAAATAAAGTGAGTAAACTATTACTAACAAAAACAAAATTCGTCTAAACCAAAAAAATTCACGTAACACCACTCCCCGGCAGCGGCGCCATTTTGATGTTTGCGTAATCAAGACACAACTTCCAATTCGAGTGTCTACGATCGTACAATAGTAAAGTAACCCAACAAAGGGTTGGGGTCGAGTCCCAAGGGAGAGGTTCTGAGAATTAATGGTCAAGTACGAATTCGCTTTAGTCAACCATAGCTAAAAAACATTAACGAATAAAAATATTATAAATTAAAAGGTTTTGACACAAGTGTCAATTATCAAATGGTTTTTTTTTGTAGCAAGTAACAACTAAAAACAGTGCAAATAAGAGAATACGAATTATGAGACGGGGATTCTTGGGATGTGATAGGAATATGGAATAAACTAGACAATTGGGTAAATGATATTGATAGAAAATAGTTGAATATTTGTAACTAGGCTAGACTTTAGTGGGAGTAAATTCTCTCTCGAGCAACTTACCCCGAATCAACTGAGTTTCTCTCGAACACCGAGTTACCGCTTTAAGCACAACCTCCGCCTTAGCCCATTCACTCTCTCGAGTTGAATGTGTATGAGAGGGACTAGGGTTCACTCTCTCGAGATGAACCTCATGTTGACCCAATACCACCGTCCATTGATTTAGTAGTCTTGGTTTTTGAACCCTTCTCTCGAGCAAGCCAAAAATGCGAAGATGAAGTCGTATTTACAACTACAACTTCACTAAGTTCAAACACAACTACTAAACAAAATCACAAGTAAACAACAAATAGACTAACAATAAGCAATACCTAACTGTA